>CM023451.1:69654653-69894653 GCA_013339765.2 Haemaphysalis longicornis
CTTTTGCGGCGATTCCACATTCTCGCATCGAACTACAAGCTACAACTACACCAGAATACAAAACAAATTAATCGAGCTTCCAAAACATTTTTACTTGTGAAAACTTTTACCTAAACACGCTATTGTTTTGCTTGCTACATTCTCTTTGCAGTCATTCCTAACAACCACTCGTCGGTACGGTACGTAATGGTTATCTAATGGTTGTTTTATGTTTCTGTGTGCGTGGAGTTTTAGCAATTACAAATGTGAACACGTGGCTAACGGAGATAACAAATGTAGGGGAAAGATTCACCGTTTCATTTTGCACCTTTTGCGACCTCCGTTTGAGAAATTCCTCAACTGCATATACCGCCTTTCTTTTTGCACTAAGAAAAAGGAGACACTGGTACGACAGATAAAGGTATTCTACGTAATCTGTGGTCATTCATTGAGGGACTTATCAAATCTCAGGCGGGCCGTCGTTGTGTGAAACTCCAATTTGAATGTTCAAAACGCTGCAGTGTGCACCATTTCTTAACTGGGAGGGTAATAAATCACTGAATGTGCGGAAAAGGCAGCGTCCTTCGTCGGTGTCCGTAGCCGCGAAACAACTCTGAAATTGACCGACGGGGCCAAGAAAATAAAGTGAAGAAATTCAGTCGACAAATTAAGTTAACTTTAGTCTTAATGGGAATAAAACCCGGGCCCCCCAAATGCGATTCGAAAACTCATTTTGTACGAACATGTTGACGTCATGACTATAGCTAAGTAAAGGCAGACGCAGGGCATGAGTTGTAGAGTACGACTAAAAAATAGTCGACAACCGGTACACACGCGTTGACGTTCAACCAGGTGGTGTTGCTCGGCAAGTCGTTAGGCTCAACATTATGGTGACGTCACCGAAAGTGGAATATAGGGCTAGCAACAAACACGCGCAAGTGGAATGCCAGTGACAATGACAGCTACTATCTGTAGCTAAAGGCCGTTTCACCGATTACTATTCGGTTGCGACGCCAACGCAGACAACAATTGTAGCATACCCGCCCTTTATAATAGGCCAGTGACGGCGGCAGCTGCCACCAAGCTCACGGCCAGTTTCTCAATTCTAATTGGGTTACAAGTCAAGCTACCCATTCAAAAAACACTGAGGTCTTCAACTGCATATTCATGGTTCCGCATTTGCAGCTTATGAGAAGTGACTGGGCGTCCTCGGACTATTTTGTTTACTATAAACGGTACTGAAGGAAATGGCATAAGCGGTAATCAAACTCACCTAGCGTTGGCTTTCTGGATGTTGTTCCTCAAAAAAGTAATAAAGAAAACTGTATTATTCTCTTTATGCCATAATTAGCGGATATTAGGTAATATCGACCCCAGATCACATCGGGAAATGACGCATTGTTTTTTCGCTTGCGGTATACCTCAGGTATACTGCAAGGAAGCATGCGGCGCTTCTATTCCTGATACCGGTTGCCCGCGCCTAAATGTGTGTCTTCTCGGTGGAGGGTACATGCTAACGACTGCGGTTCGTACTTTAATATTTTGGGAGCAGCGAGCGGAAAATTTCTCCGATCCGACTTCGCCCCCCCCCCCCCCCCGTTTACAGTTCTTCGCAGTCGCTAATGGCCTGGAATCATAGCGAACCAAAGCCGATGTAATGGTTCGGCCCGTTTTTTAGGCGTCTTACCTCATAGACAGCATTAGGCATTGTCCTTTCCTGTGTTCAATTAGTACATATGAACTCATTCACATGCCGTCGCTGCATTGCCTTTAGCTGGACATCGCTATCCGCTTACCTGGTTTTTATAAAACACGCTGAATCTGTTCTCCCCGAGCGTCAATAACATCCTGCACGGAATCCCACCGATTCCACCAGTCCATCTGATCTAGACATCTGCGCATGCGTCTGGTGCCTGGGAATGAGGGCATTCATGCGATAGCCCAAGGCCTCACCCTCCGGGCACCAGCGGAAGACCAACCCAACCCAGACAAGACCGAATGCCCACCCCCCTCCCTATGCACACGTACACTACAACCAGCTACAGGCTCTCCCGTAGGACGCTTCCTCCGCCACACGCGCAACTCACCCGTCCCGGCGACCGCCCGGCGTCGTCCAGGCTTGCGCGTGGGCTTGCGCCGCATGAGAAGCTCTCGCCTTCGTCGTTATCGTCGCCGTGTAGCGACCGACACGCTACGTGTCCGTCGCGCTGAAGACGAACGCGGTCCACTTTGGGATAGGTTTGAATGCCTGCTGACAAAACGATCCTGCCTTGCCAGTCATGGAGAATTTTCAGCGGCAAGTTCTGAAATAAATTGGAGGTAACGACATGTGGAGGTAAAACGTGGAGCCTTACTAAACCCGTTGTAAATCACCCCCCTCCCTTTGTAATGTCCCCTGGGGTCTGTAGGGTACGTAAATCAACAAACAATTACTTACTTTGATCGCAAATTGGGGTCGACTAACGAGGCATGAAACCAGTAATGTGTGGAGTAATCCTGGACCAGACAACAAACTAGAGTAGAAGATATCACAGTTCGAATAAAGAAAAATAAATGGAGTTTGGATGGTCACCTAATTAGGCGAAATTAAAATGGGGGACTACTGCCATGGTGGCAGATTGGACACCGAGATACAGGTCTAGAAAAAGAGGAAGGCCAAATAATCGCTTGAGGGACGAAATAACGAAATTCGGGGGCAAAGAATGAACTCGAGTGGCGGAGGACAGGAGCGGTTGGAGGTCACTGGGAGAGTCCTTCGTCCAGCAGTGGACCTAGTGGGTTGCTGCTGATGATAATGATGCAACACCCGGGTCTCAAAAGAAGGGAGAGGGGACGCAAGCTCTTCGGTTTTCTCCAACCTTGCACCACTACTGCAAGGTTCGCGAATTTTTTTAAGTGCGGCACTTTAGGGGATTGCCTTGTCGTCGTAGTTCGCTCACTGGACTCGAGTAGACTCACACGGCGTTCCGTCGTCGCGGCATAACCCAGAGGCTTCAAAAGCAAGCGGTATATATTCATAAGCGTTCGAAATTCGTGAACCGCTGGCACTTGGTCATACATCTACCCGTTGTTACATTTGAGGCAAAATATTCGTAATTAACCTGCAGCGCTCGCTTTCATTTAGTAAGGAACTCTCGTTAATAAGGAACTCTCGTTAAGGAACTCTCGTTAACGATAATAAGCGAAAAAAAGTGGCAGTGCAACGCCTGCACATTGCGGGGGGGGGGGGGGGGGAAGCAAGCACAAAAACAACATAACTCTCGCTGGGACAGTTTCAGGCAGGGGGCGCGCGAGCACTGTAAAGGCGGGAAGTTTTAATTGCATTGGGTGGTAGCCGTGAGCGGATAACAGCGCTATAGCCCATTATGGCGAACTACTGCTCTGAACTTCCGAAAGCTTTCACAATGAGTGGGCCGGCTTTAATTTTTATTTGAAATTACTCCAAGCTGACGGGTAAAATGAGTTTTAGATTCGATTTATCGAGCAATTTCTGCCATCCGGTTATCACGTCTAATTAACCAAAAATTCAAATTTAGTGACTTGGAATTATCAAGAGCCGACTGCTGTCCATTGCAGCATGTCTTCTTCGGATGGTTGCATACTATTGCTTGTGAAATGCTTTGCTTATGTTTGGCCTATAAGGTACGTGGCGTAAGGTAAGGTATCCTTGGCCGTAAAGGTAGGCTTTGGAAGATGGTTGTGAGCATTCGGTAACGTTACGCGAACTGACACTTCGGACACAGAGGCGCTTGGTTATTGTTTCTACCAGATGAAAACGCATAATCGTGGAAGCAGAACCCTATCACTATTAAGGGCGCAAATGCAGCTGTTTCCGTGATATTTCCTTGCTACATTTTCTATTTCTACATCATTTATTTATTTATTTTTATAGCATTCATTGAACAATTCATTTATTTTGTTTGTTTGTTTTCATTATTTCTTTATTTATTTATGTATTTATTTTAACTGAAAAAGAACTGTTCGGCGGTGTTAGCTGAAAGGTGTGAGGTTAGAGGTATTACATGCGTCTGAGTCCAGTGAAGTAGTTGCTTGACAGAATAAGCATGTGAACATAGTCGCGTTAGTTGGTGGGTAGCTCTACTTGAAACAGAGCTGAAGCGGTACATGTCGCGGAAAAGACAAGCGCTGCGCTGACTTCCAGGAAATTCTTCATTTGAAGAACACCTACTATATGAGGAAAACATGAGACAGACTAAAGAACGAAAAGGTTCGCTCTAGGGATAAAAATGCCCACGTATGAATTGTCGATTATAGGTTGCGGTATTCGGCCTCCTTCTGGAACAAATCTAGAGTGGCTGCGCTGAAGCACGTAGTTCTCATACCATGCTTTGCCATCGTACGTTGCTCGCGATAGCACTTCAAGAAGATGTCGCCAACAAATGGCCGTGAGCGGATGCATCTAGTATAGAAGTGACTTTTCCATGTTGCCTGTGCCTGTCGTGAAAGAGTTTGTGCGCTGTCTGTACTGGTCGCGGTTTCAGAGGCGTGTTTGACTCGCATAATGTTTGCCGCAGGAAAACATCCTCTCATAAATCTGTCCTGCGCGCATTGTCTAGTAAGATTAACATGTTTCTTGTTGCATGTTTTGCCGTTAGTGGCTGTTGCTAACACTCAAAGTCCAGCGCCGCTGATGATCTCAGAAGTTAATAGCACCAGGTTCACTCGCACTGTCGCATGGTTTTCAAGCGAAAATAGCTTTGGCTGTTGCTCCAGTTTTTCCGAGGCTACTGCTGCTGCTGCTGCTCTCTGTCAGGGTCGCGCCACTGGGGCTATCGTGCACCATAACGCTGGCCTTGGCGTATCGTGCCCTCCGGGTAACGGAAGCGAATGGCAGCGTGAAAGCCCCACTTAATGCATGTATCACGTTTTCTGCATTTAGGCTGGTAGTGTCTAAAGGAAAAGCTGGCCAGCAGAGCATATTCAAAGGGCAAATTGCTATAATGTAGACATGACCACCCAGGTGGACTACATAGTTACGATCATTTCGTGCGAAGTTTCAGATAATATTTCCGGCGTGTAACTTTAAGAACATGCAGGGGGTGTTGTCCATTGACTCCCATCTATATGTGCTATCGGCCAAATTTTTGGTCCTGTGTGGTATGCGATGATCTCTTACAGGCACTGGAATTTTGGGGGCAGGTTGATGTCTATGTATACCTCGTGTGTGGAGTTTGTAGACTTCCGATAACAAGTACTCTTCCAGAGCGACCACAGCTCGAGCGATAGACCAACAACTGCGCGATGCACTTGCAACTGCCTTGCAAACTGGTGTAGAAGCCATCTATTAAAATTCGAGGAACGAACCGTGAAGAGCGTTTCGCATTACAGATAATACAATGCCACGTTTCACTGACTTGAATTGTGAGGAGAAACAGCAGAAACCTCTTTTGGGAACCCCGTGCGTGTTACCAGCAAACAAGTTCGGGACAAACTGGCAGCCCAAGATCAGGCAACCTGAGGTGGTAATGTGATGGCAACGCTTCGATCAGACAAAATTACGAAGGCTGTCAGATGACCCTGGAACTTTTTTATGCGATGGCTTTTGAAACTGGCCTACCGAGAGCAGAAGCGGAACTCAAAAGTCATACGCATATCAGGAAACACGATGATTTCCCCACCCAGGTATGTCACACAAGGGAGGGTGTTAGCTGGCTAGGAGTAGGTCATCGAATGAAGGTGGCAAGCACCTTAACTTTCGGCAATCTGTTTTCAACGTGGCGTTAACAACTAGATTCAAACAAGAAGGAACGTATGTGAAAGTGAAACCACCTTCCTTAACGTAGTGCGGATGATGCCACAAGAGATCTAGAAGCGGACGGCCCCAAACTCGACGATGGCGTCTTGGACCACAACCAGGAGTTCTTCGTCGGGAAGCGAGTAGTAGGGGTCTGTACCGAACACTGATGGTGCTCCAACTAAAGCAGACACGAGTGTTGCAACAAACAACAAACCTCCGCGGGCATTATCACAAGAAACGGTTCCCTCACGGGCAGCGCACATATGGGCGCCTGAAGAAAAGTTTCTACCAGCCGTTGCCAAGCACCATTTAAAGAAACAATGGAGCGTACAGGGCGCCCCTACTAATTGGTCTTCTCCGAGGAAAAGCTACTAAAACAAACATTCGTATTCTTACCCATTCAGTCAACCGTGTCAAGCCCACTGCTTTCGAAAGTTTAGGGCTTTTTTTCTATTTACGCCAGATGCTGCTAAGCTGACTCAGCGAAAATTGTCCTTGCCATCAGCGGTGGTTTAGTGGCTAAGGCGTAGTGCTCCTGAGCGCAAAGATGCGGGCTCAATCAGAACGCGACATGTCTTTTTCGAATGAGATTGAAGGGCGAAGCACCCCATGCGTCGAGATTTTGGTGTACTGCTGCAGTCTCAAGGTGGCCTAAATTAATCCGCAACTTCGGTGAGTAATCAAGCTTAACGAAAGTTCAAGGAAACTTTCAGACAATATTCGAGGGTCAGTTCTCTCTGCATTCTGAAGTAACAGGAGCTTCATGTGGGCGAGTTAATTAAACATACTTAATAAACAATAGCGCAAAGGACGGGACGATGGAACACTGCAAACAAACGGGCGCCCGTTTGTTTGCATTGTTCCTTCGTCCCGTACTCTGCGCTATTGTTTCTAAAGTCTACCTGTATTATTTTTTTTCACTGCAGTTATTTCTTTGCATCCGGATAGCTACTATTTGTGGAATTTTTAACGACAGTTATTTTTTTTGGCTACAACTCTGAGGTCCTTAAATGATAGCATTTCCTACATACTTAACTGCTATAGTTTCGGCCTCTCGACATGCAACCGTCACGGGCTTTGCAACTTTGAGGACCACGGAACCCTGGACCGAGAGGTCGCTGGTGGACAACTAGCCCGCGCACTGCTTATAGCTTGGGTGAAGATTAGGTGTAAGAGATGTGGTTTGCTGACAGTCTCATACCGTGTGGTACAGGGTGATGACTTCGAGACAGAAAATAAAAAAAAGCCTGGTAGAGGGTGAGGTATATTACATGGAGAAGAGCTTGTCTAGAATGGGAGTTTGTTGGGAACGGAGTTTGAAGGTGGCGAAAAATGGTCGCCTCGGCTCTGGATAGAGGGTGGTACGGCATCATTTAACTGTCATCGTTAGTAGCGGTATTGTGGTAGGAATTCCGCGCTTCATGTAAGGCGAATGGGGCTGGGAGACCCAAGGAACGGCGTGTCTTCACCCTCTTGAGAAACGCCCTGGTGGGTATGAATGTGGGAAGTGGCGTGTGCCGCCTCGTTTCCCTTGAAGGACTCGTGTCCGGGGGTTCAAGAAAAATGAAATTTAAACGACGTAGTTTTGTTACAAGACACCAAGAAACGCGTGTTGAAGGAGCGAGGTCGTCGATTATTGAGCAACACCCGCCGCGGTGGCTCAGTGGCTAAGGCGTTGCGCTGCTGAGCACGAGGTCGCGGGTTCGATTCCCGGCCGCGGCGGTCGCTTTTCTGATGGAGGCGAAAAGCAAAAATGCCCCTGTGTACGAGATTTCAGCGCACGTTAAAGATCCCCAGGTTGTCAAAATTAATCCGGAGCCCTCCACTACGGCGCGCCTCATCGCCTGCGTTGCGTCGGCGCGTTAAACCCTACAATCAATCAAATCAATCAAATCAATTATTGAGCAATTTCCTGAAGGTGCCGCTTACGGCTTCGGCCTACGGACCTACCTCTTTACTACAACTCAACTGTGGACACGTATAAATTACTGCATTAAACATAAACTGAAAATTGGATCTTTGATGCCAATGCAAGCACATCAGTCGTTAGAGGTGTCAAAAATACCGCAAAATGCGTGTACAGGTTAGAAAATGCGAGAAGATATTTAAATACCATTTCTGCGTATTTGAAAAAAGCAATTTTACGTGTGCAAATGAAGCAAAATGCGGCTAAGATTCTCTGGGCGCTGTCAAATGATACATCTTTATAAGTTCTACGGCATCACACAACAAAGAAAAGAAACCAATGAAAGTCTTAGTCCCGCTGTAGAAAAGAAAAAAGAAATCATTCCACAAAAGTGTGCCCTAACCTAGCCCGCCCTACGTTCCCGTTGGGAAATTCTCTTGTCTGGCTCCATTCTCCAAGTTAGCGCACTGTACTAGAGGAGCATGCGTTTTCTCTATAAATGGGTATCGCCTGTCTCTTCGCCTGGTACTTTGGTTTCTATGCTTTTGCGTTTGGGACTTTGCCGTCATTGGTTTCTTTTGAACGGATCTTCCTCGTAATGAATGAGGCACCATTGGCTGGAATATTACAATTTATGCGAAGAGCTTTCACCTTGACACATTTAGCGTTTTCATGGTGACAGGGACGAAGAAGAACAAGATGATGAGCAAGGATCTATAAGCTTGCCTTCTGCCCTTTCGTCAGACGATTTAGATTTTTGGACACGCAGTTTTGTGACATTATCAATAATACCTTTCAATTCAACCGCTGTACCAAGCATAGATTCGTCGGTCTAGTGGTAGTTTTAAACGTAATGTCGAAAGACAAATAATGAAGTAATGCAAATATCCGCCCGAGGTCTCGGGCAGCAAACACCGGTATCGTTACCATACTAATAATTTGCAAGGCCCAGGCATTTCCAACTGCGTATGTATTATATAATTTTGAAGTACTAAACATTCTACAGTACTACAAATGTAGTGTAGAATGTTTGGGACTACGCATGTTGCCCAAAACCATCACCAAATTGACACATACCTACACCCATCGATTATTCAAACTAATCTTCCGAGCGCATCCAGAAGCTACCGCCACAGGCAGCCGACAATGCTATCCAAGACGGACATCGTACCACGGGTCTTCCCCACTCAACAGGTTGCGACCTGCCCGACATTAAAAATCACTGTTTCTTCCCTAACACGCATGGCGGCATCCTCTCGGAGACCTCGTAAATGACCTTGTACAATGGAGTCTGGCCATTCGCGCGGCCCGCATGCGCTGTTCAAGCAGGCACAGTGAGTGCCAGATCCTCACAGACATCTTTTGTGAAGCGTTCACTGTGTATCAACCGCTGTTGTCTGCAAGACGGCGTGTAGTCGTATTATACCGGCTCATGAAATGCCAATTAGTACGTTCAGTTTCGGTGTAGTGGCCACTAGTGGCCTTTGATTTTAATATGCGCATTGCGAGCGCACGAACACGAATAAACAACTCCAGCTACCACATATTTTTAGGTGGGGGCGGTAAAAACATTTCTTTGAGCTTGAGGGGACCGGGAAGTGGTGAGCGGGTTTTTTTAAGGCAGCCCTGCCTCCACCAGTGCAAGAAAAATGGTGGCTGATGCTTTTTATGGCGATCAAAGTGAGCGTTGTTGAGGGAAGTGCTGACAAAATAAACCATTATACCTACCTTTCAGCTTAAAATGCTTTGCAGGATACATCAAGATAGAGCGCCTCTAAAAAACGTTTACTCAAGGCTTTTGTAGAGAGCCAGGGATACGTGGTAAAGTGAGACACTATTGCGAAACCTTTGGTAGGAAGCCGAGGTGAAAATGGGAGACAAAAATACTGAACGTGGAAAGCACTTTTAGTGCGGCTTAAAGCCTCCCCTCTTACAATTTTAAGTTTGCATCATGCCATTAGAGGCAACGGCGTCAAAAATACACGCGCGCGGAGAAGCGCAAATGTAACACTAAATGTTCGCAAAAAAGTTCCCTAAACTGTACTACCATATTTGTCTACAAAACGTGGGAAGCTGTGCAAGCGAAGCTCTCAATTCCAAGATAAATTCGAAGATTAAATCAAGAATAAAAACAAATATTCAATGAAGCCCAAAGAACCTAGAAAGTGGCGTCTATTTACTATATAAAGTGCTCTCGGCTGCTCACTACTGCACGGAGCCACCGTTTTCATGAAACGAGTGGGGTGCTGTGGACGTCTCATTAGTACGGCTGTTGCAAAATGTGTTGGGTTAGTTGCCGAGCAACATCATTCCAGGAGAATGGCAAACTCGAGAGATGTATAGCCATGGTCAAAATGTTTCAACAGCAAATTTCTTGCTTAAACATTTTAATATAAAACATGGCTCTCGGGATTAAGGTAATAAAGCTGTACCAATCTCTCTATACGTAGCTTTTTTATCTTCGAATTGCAGTAACAGAACGAGTTGAATATTAGCGTTGTACAAAGGAAATTATACTACCTTCGTATTTTCATAAGGTTTGTATACGATGTACATCTTTCACAGCCTAACATAGGGTTTCGTGTGTGCTGCAAAAGGATGTGTGGAACGACGACCTTTATGCTGCATACTTCTGCATCATTTTGAAAACCGTATTCGGCTCCAAAACACTCATAACGTCACGGCTTTCCCTATAAATGAACTCTTGTATAGGTAAAACCGGGCTAATGTTATCACACAGTGTCTACTCAGCCCTATGCTGCTTTGTATGTTTCGTAGTTTTAACACCAATGAATTGTTTTTTATGTCAGAAAGTTATTTATTGCCCCTAGCCTTCGTGGACCGACGGGCAAATAGTGACAGGAGACAGATGTCATGGAGCAGACATTCTAAAGAAGCGCTTTCAGGCGGTCCGTGGCAACCAACTGTAAAGAAATGACGTCAGTGCAAGTCCCGCGAAAAAAATAATCGCGTTTCGCTACTGTTTTCGGATACATTAAAGAAAATAAGTATCTTGCCGCTGAAGGAGCCACACCACAAACACACGGGTTCAATTGTCCCTTTGAAGAGTTCCCAGACTCTTTGGAATCTAAGTAGCTTAAGCGAAGATGGTGTGCATTGCTTGCATTACCAGCGGGAAGACGTGAACGTGGGCTGCGTTAACGATAATTTAGGAAGTGTTGGGTAACTACAGCAATGCAGAGCTTTCTGCTCATATTTATGTGCGAAGTAGTTCGCTTAGATCTTTATTTTTAATTAGATTAAAGATAAGCAGGTGTTATACATATCAAAACATTTATTGCTATGACGTTTACCGGGACTATATTATGGGTCGCTATCAGTTATAACACTAATTCCTATATTTGGCGAACACCCCAATAAAGCTCCATGAGTAACTTTATATCTGAACTGACAACTACACTACCAGAAAGGGGTAATCTGAACAGCTGGTTACTTTACACTAGTGGGAGCTCTCAGGGTATTTTATTTAGTTGTGTATTGTTTTTTGATGGAGGCAAAAAGCAAAAATGCCCGTGTGTGCGAGATTTCGCAGCACGGTAAATATCCCCAGGTGGTTGAAATTAATCCGGAGCCCTCCACTACGCGCGCCTTATTGCCTGCGTTGCGTATTAAAGAAAGAGTGTAAAACATGGTTATATTAATCCTTTTTGGTAAGATGACATGTCATCACCCCGCTTCAACGGGGAAAGCAATAGGAATCATCATCATCATCATCGTCATGCGTCGGCGGGTTGAACCGCACAATCAATCAATAGTTTGTGTATTGTTAAACGCCGACTGACGTAGCGGATAATAAAGAATAATTGCCAGGCATTCAGACGCTTTCTGATTATTGCGAACTGGCCTTTTATTTTCTAACTTTCTATTTTATTTCGCGCCTTGTAGCCCATATTTTACCCTTCCTTTCTTCTTTCCGTTCATGTAGAGTGTTTAACTTTTTTTCTATTCCATCATTGAATTGTATTGAATAAATTTAAAATATATTTCGTAAAAACATACTTGTTTGTTTCCTTTTTTTTCCTTCGCGAAATGGTCCCAGGCACCGAACTTCAAAAAGTAATGATGGGTAAAAATTGTACCCGTCAGAAGCATTTAAGATAGATTGCTGATTTAATAACACAGCAATAATGACAGGGAGAAGGTCCTGATAAAATTAGTATTGTTGCTTCCGAGTGCTACCAAAAACGTCCGCGAGAAATCTCGCCTGGAAAAATATAGTGGGAATTTTTTTGCACTTTCTTCGCTGCTCTTGTGCGAAGCGGTACCATGCAGAATTCGTCTCAAAGGGAGAACATCGATGGAAATTTAGGCAGAGGGCGATGAAAGTTTTTTCATGTTTCTGTGGCATATTTCTGATTGTTCTTTCTAATGAGCTTCCTGTCTGAAAAAACAGAAGCCGCCGACACCCGAGAAGTAATCGGCGCACCTACACAAAAATTGACCCCCGATCTGCTCAGTCCGCTTCAAATGTCTTCGAAAGATGACAGTCTTCTGCCGCCTTTGCCAAGTAAAACCTATCTTTTCTTTGCCACCCACCTCTCACGCCCTTCCCGTCCCTTCTCGCTCCTCCCACAATAAACACAGTAAAGATTTCCTCAAGTCTATTCAATATTGCCGTGTTCCACTTCTCACGAAAGATCTACTGAACCTTTTGTTAGTTTTGCATTTCTTGGAATGCCGCCCAGAAAAGGCGCAGCAAGGGGTTTTCGGTATTTTCGGGTGAAAACAATTTTTCAAGGCGTATTTTATTACTTGATATCCCAAGAATGAGATAGTCATGTCTGTTTAATTAAAAGACCACTGCAAAAGTGACTTACGTATTGATGGGTTGCTTCAAATTTGCTTATTGTTTTGTTTTTTTGTTTAACAATGTTGACAAGTATAAACGCTACGCCATATTTAGTAGTTTGGTAATATTTTGCCTGTATAAACGTCTCATTAACGTTTTTTTTTCAAATTTTGGCCGGACGGTTGAATCAAGGGACAGACAGAGATACCTACTGGCAGATGAAAATGTTTCGCGTTTAGTAGCCAAACAAAGACTACCAATACTAAAAAGAGACTCGTCTTGTAAAAGATTATGGCGTTTAAAAACAATGATGCCTCGTGTACAGTATTCTTACTTTTTAGTTGCGGTGTTACTGCTTCTTTCATGTTTTCGAATAAGGGCCCCTGAATGATAGCCTTTAACGTATTTGAACTCAGTTCACTTGAAGTAGCAGTTGTCACTTCATACAGTCAGTTTTCCTTCAAGTGTTTTTAACGAATAGAAGGTTTAGGTGCTCTTGTAAAATTACTAAATCTCTTGAAGAACAATCGCGTGTGGGCATATGGCCGATGCTTCCACGTAAAACATAGAACGAAAATGTATCTTTAATATGATTTCACTATATAACACAGAGCTATCTGCCGAAGAGAGGTAATTGAGATATTGTCAATATGACAGTAATTCAAAAGCGGCCGGGACAGGCTGATGCCACAGCGAACATTCGGCGCTTCGAACACAGAGCCAGTGAAGACGCAATTGCGGAAGCAAAAAAAAAAAAAACAAAAACAAATAAGAGCGAAAAACATTTGTGTCAATCGCAAAACCCGTGTTGTTGTTGTTGTAACAAATGGTGCGAAGGACACGGTTGTCCCTGTAGATCAAACGCAAACACTTCGAAATTGCGCCAGGGTGAAGATAAGTGCGAAAGCAAATGAAAACCAATAAACAAATAGCAAAGAATAGCAGGAAACCGCGGGGAACACAAATGACGCAGGGCGTATGCTCGTGTAGCCTCTTTATATGGGCCGTTGTTTCTTAGCGGCTACAGAGTGTTGCCAACAAGGAACCGACCAGAAACACTCCGCTTGATGCTGTTGTCGGACGTTCATCTGTCACTTGTCACTTCCTCCATTTTGGGGGAGGGGCTCCGGAAACCAACAATTTCCGCTTCACTCCAAAGAAAATAGGTGGCAACAAACGAACGGAACAAGAAAGCCTTTGCGCTTGAGCTCTCTGCTTGACTGAGACTGCGTTTCACATTTTGTGTTCATTGCTTGCCTCAACCTAACCGCTCCACTGCCAAGTTTTTTTCCATTTATTGCGTCGTATTCTTTTCTTCGCTTCTAAATCCGAGTACCCGCTTCCACGCATTTGTTCTGGAGTAACTGCTAAACGTGATCTCTTTTTTTTGTTTTGCCCTGACAAACTATTGCAAGTCTTATTTTGTTTATGCATCCAAACTCTTTCCCGTGCGTTTTTTGTGCGGACTAGCTGAGTACCTCCTCTTAACCAATGATGAGTACTTCTTTCAACCTAGCGTGTTTTGCTGCCTTTGCGCACCCATATGACATTGCACTGGTCGTCGCACGAACATTACGGGGAGAAGAAATCGCAGCTTCACTCATCTAACCGCAGCAGACGGCGCCGCATCTTTCGGCCCGAATGGTCTTCTTAGAATCACTCTGGGACAACACAAGAGCGAGCACAAAACAAGCACGTATGGAGCATGCACCGTCAAGTCGCTAAGTACCAAAAACAAGTCGAGAACACCACGACGCCTAACGTCGTACCCCGCAGAGCACAGTATGGATTAGATTTTTGTTTCACGGCAATCTATTTTTTCTAAAGCAACACTTTGCACCTTTGTAACCTGCTCTGTTACAACGGTACGGCGCCGTCATTTGGACTCTAGTCGGTTCTTTCAGTTGCCAGTAAACGTCCGCCACGAAACACCAAGGGGCCGTGTTGCGCACGGAGCCACTGAGTTGAGCTGCTCAATATTGCTAGTATAAACTAGAATAGGGACACGTTGAGACAATGTGCAATTGTAATTCTGCACCACATGCTATGGTCGCCGACACTTTCGCTCTGTCAGTGCCCGTACTATATTACAGCGTTGTGTTTATAAACCCTTCACGTACCTTAAGCCTCTTCTTCCAACGTTAACACAAATAGGTCTAGGTAATTGATACTTATCAAAAACAACAGTGACCCATACACTGAATGGTTCAGACTGATTTTACCCTGGTGTTGAAATAAAGAATCACACAGTCCGAAACGACCACCAGCCATGCCACCGCAAATGTCTACACCTGATAAAGTCGGACAGATCCACGCAGGACGTGATTATTTCCCAAAGCATAATGTCGCTAAATATGGCTCCTCCTTCTAATCCAACGGGCAGCGAAGAGCTCTTAGCCTAATTATCCAATTTAATGTGCCAGAATTAAAAACATCAGGTGGAAGATTGTGCGTGCTGAAACGAAATGAAAATGGAGCAGTCGAACAAAATGATTGTCGGTCCTGAAGATGACGAAAAGGTACCCAGAACCGGAAGAAGGAAGGTAATGCAGGGAGATAAGAAAGAATAGGTTAAGGAAGACTTAGGGTTAAAAGAAAATAAAGAACAATAAGAAAGAAAAAATGAAGGAAGCTCACAGTAACGCGTAAGGCTTGAAGGTGGCCAAGCTGTATACGCAACCTTCGCTACCATCAGGAAGGTTTAAACCCAGGATTGCCACCTATTTGCTTCGTCGCTGCGGCCGCAACGACCTTTACACCATCATTGTTGCTATAAGTGTAAGCTCCCTTATTTTCTTTGGAAGTGATAATTATTGGACATCACCTTGGAGGGGCGTACGCTATGACATGTCTTTCTCGTTCCGAGCCAGTGTGTCCACGATAACGGCGAATGCTGCAGTTTTTTTTTAAAATGCGGAGCATTTCTTAGGCTCGCCTTGTCCCGCGTCGTTGATGGCGGCGCTGTCCACACGCTCACTGCGCATGCGCAACTCTCCTCCTTACACCCACAGCTCCGCGATACTACACTATAAAAAAAAGAAATAGCGGCGCCCGGTTTCGATCCCACGACTCTCTGGCCGCAACGGGAGGTACGCGGTGCTCTTCCCACTACGCTACAAATCCGGGACAGGAGCAAGTGCTACGAACGCGCCTTATGGCCTTGACTCATTCAAACTACGTCAAGAAGCTACTGATACAACGAAGGCACGCGAAGCTGAACGTCAACGGAAACGACGAACTGAAAACTTTAGAGGGGGATGCTGAATTTCCCGTGGGAAAGTTGTGGCGGGAAGCGCCACGCGCCTTGCAGCTCAACCAGCCCCGTCCGCAGCGCCTCTGATGCTGATTATGGCAGGATGCCCCTAGAGGATTGGCCAACCAAAGAATCCATCACAAGATAGGTTCGCGTTCAACCACCGTCGTCATCTTCCCGTAGGGGAACCGCCGAAGAAGAAGAAGAAAGAGAAGACAAAGCTGCCAAGAGGAGGGCGTGTACATTGCTCTCAGCCGGTGCACCAATGTCAACAACCTTTACCTCACCAAGGCTGACGGAGACTACCGATTCTACCACAGAAGACAACATCGACAAGAACATGATGGACGAGTTTCGGCGCCTCGAGAACCACCGCCTACTCACCGTAACACAACAGCACTTGCGTGCCTTTACCACCGGTGTGGACCCGGACGCGGAATTCCCTCTGGCGTAGTAAAAACCAGATCACTCAACATAACGGCAACACAATGGAACCACACGGAACCGCCACGATGCTTCGCATCCTCATCAGGGTTCCCCACGGGAAGATGGTGTAATTTTTTGGCCAATCTTGACCAATCTCAAATGTGGGTATGCTTGGCCTGCAAACGTGCGCCAGTGCCGCTGGGCGGGCAACGTGAGGCACGCACACACAAGCGCTTGACATTTTCTTGGTTTTTCAAACTTCCGGGCTGTGGCCGCAATTCTCTGCCAGTCTCCCTAAGTGGGTATGCTTAGCTTCACAAACGTGCGCAGGGGACGCTGGGTGGTCGCCGCGAGGCATGCACACACGATCGCTAGGCATTTTCCTGGTTTGTTTACTTGCCGGGCGGTCGCAGCGAAGCCCGGGCAGCGAAGCCCGCGAAGCCCGCGCGCAATTTCTCGGTATTTTAAACTGCGGACACGCATAATTACCATTTGGTAAAGAGCTTCGTTCTTTGAAAAGTCAACAGTGGCCAAAACTGCCACGCGCTGCACAATACAGGTAACACTTAACCACCAATACACAGTTGTGTACTAAGCACAACTGATTGAAATCTGCTAGTAGCTGCGACGGGGCGGGGATTAGATGCCGGTGACAGACCGTTGCCTAGATGGCTTTCCGTAACTTGCTAACTTCCCCACGTTCGACTTCCCCAACAGCGCTACTAGGATGAGCGACTGTTTTAATTCGACAGTTATAGATGCGCCATGACGTGAAAGCCCGGCGTCGGCATGGCAGAACCAGGCTCCGGAGAATGGGAGACTGCGTATACATCTAGAATAAAAGAAAATGAATGAAAATGAAGTTAATTATAGTCTAGAATTTCAGCTCGGGGCCAACAAGATGTAAGTACAACCCACATATCCTCAGTTTCCATCGATGTTTGGTTATAGATCCCCAAAGATGGACCTAGTAAATGCGTGGTGACTTCGACTTCGAAACATGTATTGGAAAAATGTGCTGAGACCTATACGAGTTTTTCAGCATGCCAACGAAAAATATAGCAAACCTGCTTTCAAAGGGCGAAGAAAACGACGCAAAGAAAAAAGGACGGAGAATGAGGAGAAATCAACGGTGACAGCTAACGTGATGATATTAGGGTACACAAAATATTATTAGCAAAAAAATAATATCCTTCGTTACTTTGAAATATTACCCAGTATGTTACTAACTCACCAAGAAGCACTACCGGTGACGCCGCTACTGTCAGCGTAGAACAAGCAACACTGAAATGACGCCCATAAATTCTTCCCCTGTGGCAACACGTGTTCGCCGTGGGGCATTATTGGTCTGTGGCGATGTCGCCACCACAGGGCATCGATTCTTTCCGGTTGTTGGGTTCGACTGCGGTGTTGCGCAGCCGCTATTATGAAGGCGTTCTGATTCTATTAGGTAGAGCCAAATGGAACCTGCTTCGTGTAATGTGACACGAGTTTCCGCGTGAGCTGTGCATGGGGAATAACTAATCGAAGCTGTGTAAGAGGGAATGCGGGCGAACAAATGCTTTTTGTTTCAACCTGCAATGTCTGTAAAGGAATTTATATTGCAGAAACAAGTAATGGTGGTCCAGTGGAATGATGGTGTTTAGAGTAAACGAATACAGGGAGCGACAAATAAGACGACAAAAAGCCCAGAAACTACACGAATGAATGCTACTTCCACATACAGACGTCGTTCAAGGCCGGGTCTTATTACCCTGAGCAAGCTCGCAACATTTTTGTATTCCCATATTGCCACATCTGTTCCCCAAGGAAACACATAAAGGACAGTGCACCAACACACCGATTGTATGTGTATAAAAAAACAAATGAAGCTATAGCGTTTGCCGCCGAAATTCATACAGTAATTTCACATACCTGTATGCATACACACTTTATTTTATTCTCTGTCTGAGTGGCAGGTCTCTTCCCAACTGCCCCCCGCCCCCTTTTGAAGAGGTTTGAGGATAGCTGATACAGCGCACGTAGCGCATGTGTTAACCCAACGTAGCATATCCCATCACCCTCTCTACAGACATTGCAGGAACTTACCTATGCCTTCACGGGCTGACGAAGTAAGGCCAACTATAGCTGGCTAGATTTGCTGGGATTGAAACGCGCTAAAATACGGCCGCGAGAAGATTCCTCGCAGCGAGCGTCAACACAGCCACTACGTCTCCCTGGATTAGAGGAGGCTAACCCTGACACACGTTGAAAGAAATTTGCCATATTCCAGAATTAAGCAGTGTTTCAGTTTCGTCATTCTACGAGCAGATGATTTGTCACTGTTCCATGCTAGCGTGAATTTAATTTGTGCTATAGGCATGCGCAGTAGTGTTCAGAACGTGATATGATGTTATCGAGGCATAAAGAATGGCAGGTCTATCTCAAAAATTTTGAGAATGACCAAACTCTTCGTGAATAAAAGGTGTGTTACTACCATCACAGATGCCAGAACACATCACGAAAACGGCCGCAGTCGCCAAATAAAACCTCAGCGGTACACGAGAAGCATTAATCACGCTCAAGCGTTGATTGGGCGTTTCAGCAGCCGGTAACCCTAAAGTTGTGCGTATGAAGCGAACACAAAGTATTTCAATGGCCCACCTAACTGCGGCTGCGTTGGTTCGTAATTTCCTTATAGCAGCCAGTATTAGGGGCGAAGCACTTTCGGACCTCGTTTCGTCCGTGGCTTGTCCCTTGGCGTCCTTGTACACAGTGTTGAGCATGCGCGAGGAGCATTGGATTGGATGGGATTTGATTTAATTGGATTGGATTGGGATTGGATTGAAATTGTATATACTGTACACACGCGTTATCACTCACTTACACGCGCGAGTGGGAAATGCCACGGGTGATTTACGGTAAGAACAATCCCCAGTGCTTCGCCCACTCGTCATGATTCACTTCGTGGAGATGCGTGAGTGTTTTTGGATGCCTCGATTTGTCTGTCTGCTTTTTTGACAGCGAAGCTGTTAAGCAAATCATATTGTTTCGTTTCCGCAGTTAAAAATACCAAGAAATTGCCGAGCACGCGCACGTAAGCGCGGCCCTCGTGGCGATCGCCCAGCGTCCCTTGCGCACGTTTTTCAAACCAAGGATACAACTTAGGGAGATTGGCTCAGTTTAAAAATCCCAGAAATACCGAGCGCTCGTGTCTGCGTTCCTCGCGGTGACTGCCCAGCGTCCCCGGCGCACGGTTGTCAAGCCACGCATATCCGCTTAGGGTGATTGGCCAAGATTGGCCAAAAAATAAAACTCCAGTGTTCTCCGTAATCGTGGCAACACTTCCTCGGAACGAAAAACCCGTAATTGTGGCTACACTTGCTGGAAGCAAGAAAGACACGTCATAGCGTACGCCCCTCCAAGGTGACGTTCAATGATAATCACTTCCGAGAATATGAAAGAAGCTCACACTTATAGCAACAATGATGGAGGAAAGTAAGTTGCGGCTGCGAAGAAGCAAATCGGCTGCGATCGTGGACTTAAACCTTCGATCGTGATGGTGGTGAAGGTTGCCTACAGCTTCGCTACCTTCAAGTCTTACGCATTAGTGTTACCTTCCTTCATTTTTTGGATCCGCTGACATTGCCAAATAAATAGCTTCGAATATTAGTCCATCGCTTAGAAATCGAATATTTCAGCATGGCTTCTTCCGACAGTACGTTCCCGACGAAAACTCCCGCACCCCTTGAGAGTCCATTTTGGAACTGGCGGACGTGCGTAAAATTTGTGGCTTTTCTTTATTATTTCGGTATGCTGACACCCACTCGAGTCATTAGGTACAAGACAGACGTAAACTTAGGTCCGTTCAGGCTCCTCCCGAAGCCTTAACTCTGCGATGGCGGGGGTTAGAAATGTAATGAGGCAGAACGCTGCGGTTTTCCCCCTTTACATCCCTCTACAACTTTTCAGCTATCGTATTTGGCTGATGCTTGCCCAATTCCGGTCGACGTGCCAGGCCTAATGGTTATTATCAATGACTCAGTTCACATACCGGTCCGTGTTCCGGGGAACAAACGTGGTGTTCTTAAATAATCCTCGGTCAGGGCTGGAAATGCTGCGTTCTATTTCGGAGGCTGTCTGTGGTCGCTGGCTCTCATTCTCCTTTTCTACGGTCGTTATCGCTCGAAGAGCTTATCTACACATCTGCGTATTGAAATAGCAAATAACCTGCATGTAATGAATTGATGTAGTAGACCAAATTGTGAACAGCTGCGCTTGTTTGTTTCAAACAATAAAGGCGGACCCTATCTGATTTTACCGAGAATGTGCGTCATAAAGGCACAAGACCTTGCAGTCTCAAGTCCACAAAATATGGTTGGAATAAATCAGCACTCCGTACGTCCTCTTCCTTTCCCTCGAATTCACGAAGAACATATCACAAACTAGGGAGGACATTTTACGAAACTTATTTTTGGATACATCAGCGCCCGAGTCACCGTTTATTCAGCAAGTTCAGCATTTGCCGAAATTTTATTTTACACAGTAACCATTTCAAAACATCCTATCTTTTGAAACTTATCGGCTTGAAAACGTGCTCGCACACGTTTCTTCCGCACTCAACTAGATGGCAATAAATATAATTTGCTGCTATTTGTGTCGTTAAATTACTACGCAGGTTGTCCACATTGCGCGCTCATATGCCAACAGAGGTTATCACTACGTTCGGTTTCGATATTCAAGACTCACAGAAAGTTAACTTCTCGTTGATCCTATCTATAAACGCTACTGTACTGCGTCATCAGGAGGGCGCGGGTACTCAGAAAAGCGAAGTTCGATAAAATTCCCCGGGGAACTTAAGTCTGCATACGGGCTTGGAAAGCGAAGCGCTGGACGTTCATCAGACATCTTTATGCTACCTTATGTTTGCGTCTCTTTCTTCCATTTTGTTTCCCCTTCTCAAACACACGAGACGCCGACCAGTCAAAAAATCGTTCTTGACGTTTCGGCTTCCAGCACGGAAGCCTTGTTCACAATGAAAACATCACCAGACATGGATCGTTTAAATGGGGTTGAGTAATCGATGTAAGGAGCGCGCGTAGATTGGATTTAGATTTCCGTCGTTACGATTAACCGCGTTAGATGTGGTCTGAATGATTAGTAATTCCAGATGCAGGCGTGAAGTTGCCGATTTTTCTGTTGCGACGATTCTTGCACCGTCCCAGTCAATCAGCATAAAACTCCAGTGTTCTCCGTAACCGCGGCAACACTTCCTCGGAACGAAAAACACTCCAGAGTTCCCAGTAATTGTGGCTACACTTTCTGGAAGCAAGAAAGACACGTCATAGCGTACACCCCTCCAAGGTGACGTTCAATGATAATCACTTCCGAGAAAATGAAAGAAGCTCACACTTATAGCAAGAATGATGGAGGAAATGTATTCTATTCTCCCGGCCAGACGGGAGTCCGTCACTGTCTCGACTTCATTGTTTCCCCTTCTGTACTGCGGAAGGTAAAACAATGCGTTGAACAAAACTTTTCTTAGCGCCACGTGGTGGGTACATGACCATATTATTAGTATTTTGCAGGGGGAGACTGGGATGTCACCTCCCGTGGTGGGTCAGTGGCTACGGGTTTCTGCTGCTAAGCACAAGGACGCGGGTTTGATTCCCGGCTATGGCTGCCGCTTTTCTGATAGAGTAGAAAAGCAAAAACGCTCGTGTGTTCGTGATTTCGGCGCCCATTTGGGATCCCCAAGTGCTCAAAATTAACTCGGAGCCCTCCATTGCAGCGCGCCTGGTCGCCTGCGTAGCGTCGGTGCGTTCAACCCTACGATTTATTTATTTAGGGTTTAATGGAAAGAGTAACGGAACGTGAATAGAAACTTATAAAGAACATTTTGTGCCCCCTATAATGTTGGTATACATATTAAATTCTTAACAACTGCCTATTAGGCGTTCCATAAAATCGTGCCCTTCTGTCGCTGTGCTGTTTTGACGCTGTGCTGTTTTGTCGCTGCTCTTCTGTCGCGTGCGCTTTTGCCGTGCTCTTCCGTACCGTTGCCCGCACGCATCAGCAGGGGTGCCCGCTGCCCGCTTCTCCACATGCGGCTGAACTGCTGCAATGTGGCGGAGCGTCTACACCGACACGGGCGCTAGGACTCCCCAACATGTGCGGACTGTTCCGAACTGGAGACGCTCGAGCACCTACTCTGCTTCTGCCCCCACCACGCGGTGCCGAGAGCAGAGCTCCACCGAGCCCTCCAGTGTCGAGGACTTCCCAGCGCCGGCATGGAGGACCTTCTGTTCCCGAAGAGCCCTGCGGCAACCCAACGGGAAGTCTTCGCTTATCTGCTCTATTTCCTGGAGACGACCGGCCTTACGCAGCGGCTGTAGCCCGGAGTGCAGTGATTGACTGATGTGCCCGGGCTGACAGCTTTCTAGGACTGACAGCTCTCTTTATACCTTTCTCTCTCTCTCTCTTTTTCTACTTTATCCTATCACTCCTCCTCTACTTCCCGTCCCCTGCACTGGGTTGATGCAGGTAAGCTCCCTGCCGAGCTCAAAATATCCCAAGTGAATTTCCTTTCCTTTTCCCGTCGCAAAAGACAACAACCACAACCACCGTCACATGCTGTTTTGTCACGTGCCCTTTTGACGCCGTGCTGTTATGTCGGTGCTCTTCTGTCGGGTGCCCTTTAGTCCTGTGCTGTTTTGACGCCGCCCCGTTACATAGAGGCAAAATCCATCTTCCTTTTCACAGTGCTTCCTAACGGAACACACCATGAATATCCAGCAGACATCGCGTCCATTTTATTTCCCGCGTCTATACTGTTTTTGGGGGACACTACAGTCAGTTTGTTCTAATTCCATTTTTGGCGACGTTTGAGAGTTTAAGCCCCGTAATCTGCCCTACTTGTTGGGGCAAGTCTATAGATGCTTAGTTCAGTTGTAATAAATGAATGAATTGAAAACGTTAGGAGGGCATTTAGGAACGTCTGATGATGCAGTGAATGCGAACATATTTATGTAAAATTTCCGAACGCCTCCATTTTTTATAAACAGCGTATTTTCCCGTTCATATCTTTTTTTCTTCTCTGTATTAGCATGAGTGAGAGAATGAGGCAATCGCCATTCTTAGGCGTGCACCAGGGCTTAAGTTTTCGCAGCCATAATGCGGGCCCTTACCCCTTGCCAGGCAACGACAAAGGCATTTACGCGTCCAGCTGGGTTTGCCGGTTGAGACGTTACAGCTGAAAGGGTAACGTGCCACGCCGGAACATACCCGCGCTGCCACTACTTGCGCGCGCAGCTCGCGGGTTCAATTCCCGGCCGTGGCGGCCGCTTTTCTGATGGAGGCGAAAAGCAAAAACGCCCGTGTGTACGAGATTTCGGCGCACGTTAAGGATCCCCAGATGGTCAAAATTAATCCGGAGCCCTCCACTACGGCGCGCCTCATCGCCTGCGTTGCGTCGGCGAGTTAAACCCTACAATCAATTAACTACTTGCGCGCTCCTTTTAGGGCAGTGCCGTATGATAACTGGTTCTCGTACAACTCCGATACGTTAGACCACTGAGAAAAAGTAGCATCGACGCTGTAACATGTATTACCGTTTGTAACAGTAACGCATTACTTTTACTCGGAGGTGCATTGGTGCCGTAACCCGTTTGCTTTATTTGAAGGAATCAGCTTAGTAACCTTTCTGCAAGGCCTTCAACAGTGCTGTAGAGCGGTTCGTGGCTCTTCCCTTGCTATATTACTGTTCCCGCCCGGACCAGCGTCCATTCCCTGTTTCGTTTTCTCTACAAACTCGGTTATCTGAGGTGAGGTGACTGTGAGAGGGAAAGAGGTTCCCAGCCTGCACCACATATGTATCGCAGGGAGAGAAAGGGAAGGGGAGCGGGTAGAAATATGGGTTGAGGTAGTGGTACAAATGTGGTTGGGGCAGGAAAAGGAAGGGGCAATGGGGGAAGAGAAGATAGATCAGCGACCAGCGCCCGGGAACGGGAAAACTATCAGCGGGCTTTTTTTTTGAACATGAAAGAAAATTTCATTGTTTGAAACGAGAAATCACAAAACTCTTCAAGTATTAAAAGAAAAATAACAAACACTAAACTTTAAGAACACTTCATTCTCAAAATTGATCTTCACTGTCGACTTGGATCCTTGGTAGACGTCTTGTCTTGTTTGTTCGTGTTCTTGAACTTTACTTGATTCTTGATTCTTTGGTCTTGGTTTTTTGATCTTGTTCTTCATGATTTGTTCGTGACCTTACTTGACCGGGTGCATAGTTTTGTTACGCCTGATGGTTTGTGATTATGTGTTGTTGGTGTTCTGCTTGATTTCCTTGTGTTGTTATGGTGTAAGAAGGAAATAACTGGAGATGTGGGCGGAGGAAGACTCGCCAACATGGCGTTTGTGCTCCATCCCCGTATCATGTCCCATCTTTTATATTGTCGTGATTGATCGTGTTGGTGTTCTGTTATGTTTGTTCTATTCTCATGCTTGTAGAATGAATTCGTTAATTTTTAAAACCATCTCTTCTAAAATTAATCTTGTTTTCTTTTTCTTAATTCTTTCCGGTTTTGTGTTCTCTAAGTGCTCTACTAGTTTTTTAACGAGTCTTTTCCTTTCATTTATTAAAGAGTGGGCATTCTGTTAGATAATGATCAAAGTTATCTATATCCTTGCTAGACTTGCATGTAGATGCCTGTGTTACTCGGAATCTTGAAAAAAAAAAAGGGAATCTACCATGCCCTGTCAGGGCTTGGGAAGAGTAGAAGTTTGTAAGAAAGTGGTCCGGAATAAGATTTACGTTCTTAATCTACCTGTAAGTATAACTTGTATTGCCATATTTATTCCACACCTTATTCCACTACTGGTTTAACTTGCTATATAATTATAAATGTTTCGAAATGAATGATTTTGTTATGGGAACAAAGTTGGTTCTCCGTTTCTTGCGGCTCTTTCGCCAATTCATCTGCAAAGTTATTGCCTATTGAGGAGCTGTGTGCTTTTACATAACTGAGTTTTATACTTACTGCTGCATTCTGTCTAAGGACTAGTTTTAATTCGTTAATTATTGGATTTGTGTTAAGTGGGTTTTTTAGTGCTTTGAGTACCGACCAACTATCGGTAAATAATTTATGGCTATTGTTTGCTTTGTTTGTTATTATAAATTCTATTGCATTTTTAATGGCTATTAGTTCACCTTCGAATATTACAAACGCTGCTCCTACTTCTTTTTCCGTCTTGGAACCATCCGTATATATACGGTAGTCTACTATTTCTTCTGTGGTAGTGATTATAATACCGCTTTTATTTGCTGGGTGTTCCGTCCAGAGATTGTATTTTTTCAGGATTTGTCGTCACATGAAAATGTTTTGCCCTCTTTTCGTATTGTTCAATTTCTTTTTCAATTGTTAGATACAGTGGCGGGATTTTGCCACATATGTTTAAGGATAGGTTGATGTGTTTTAAACGATTTCGTATCATTAGTAACGGTAACCTTTTGATCGCCTGTAGTTTCCTTAAAATAGTTACCTTCCGAGTGTACCACACCGGTGCTGCGTAGGTAAGGATTATTTCAATGCCTCTCTTATACATAACTCGCACTAATTCTCTTTTTGAACTCTTGTCGTCGTTTAGCGTCCTGTTCAGGTTGTATGTTATCTTAGCTATTTTTTTTTAGATATTTAGATGAGGTAAAAATGTTAACTCATTATCTATTATTACACCGAGTAACTTCATTTCGTTGACTGTTCTTATTCTGCTTGAACCTATTTGGAGTATAGGTGGATGTGTTCCATACTGTTTTCCTATTATCATTGCTTGTGATTTGTCATTATTTATTGTTATTCCTTTGCTTACAGTCCTGTCATTAGTTATTTTTAATACTCTGTTGGTTTTTTCTTCTGCATCTTTTCTTGAATGAAACTGAACGATGATTACTATATCATCTGCGAAAGCTTGGATGTGGGTTTCATATGGGAGTTCTTTACCTAGTAGTCAGCTATGGTGATATTCCAGTAAAGTGGGCTAAGTGGTGAGCCTTGTGGCGAGCCCACGTCTAATGGCTTAATAAGCTTGTTATTGTAGCGTGCGGATAAAACAAGGGGGTACTTTTAATTACTCGGCACACGGAGAGTGAAAATGGCGACCCAGCTGGAGCAAGAGCACCGGCAAGAGACCTTCGTCCTTCTCTTCGTTCAGTCCAGTCTCGCGCTACCATTAGCGGGATTGACCACGTCGCCACTGTAATAGACACCGCTCACTACACTACCCCCCTCTCCTGCGAGCATCGTCCCGATGCCGTGGTATATTACGAGGCGAGGATGGCTTCGGATCCGGATGGCGACGATGCGGCGGCTCACTGTCCAAGTACATAGAGTCGTCAGCGGAGAGTTCAGCTGCCACACTGGCCTTGGCTTGGGGGGTGGGCGGGGTGCCGTTATGAGCGGGAACAGTCTCTGTCGTAATACGGCTTCATTCGTACGACGTGCACGACCTCGGTAGTTGACTTGCGCCGTGAGGAGTGCGCCCTACTATCCGGTGTGACTTCATAGTTGACGTCACTAATCCGACGCACCACCTTGTAGGGCCCGAAGTACCGGCGAAGCAGTTTTTCGGATCGGCCCCGCTGACGTACTGGCATCCACACCCACACCGCGTCTCCGGGGTTGTAGAACACAGTACGTCGGCGCTGATTGTAATGGCTTGCGTCGACACGCTGCTGATTTTCTATTCGTTGTCGTGCCAGCTGTCGAGCTTCCTCCGCCTTCTGTACGAAGTCGTCGACATCACAATTGTACTCGTCCTCTTGAACGGATAGCATAGAATCTAGTGTCGTGGTGACCGTGCGACCGTAAACCAATTGGAAACGGTCAGTCCTGTAGTTTCTTGAACTGCCGTGTTGTAGGCGAATGGTACGTAAGCTAGAATGTCATCCCATGTTTGGTGTTCGACGTCGACATACATGTAAAGCATGTCGGCGAGGGTTCTGTTCAATCTCTCGGTCAAGCCGTTGGTCTGCGGGTGGTATGCTGTCGTTCGCCTATGGGTGGTCTGAGTTAACCTCATGATAGACTGCATGAGATTGGCTGTAAAGGCTGTCCCTCTGTCTGTTATTACGACCTGCGGGGCCCCGTGCCGTAACACGACGCTGTTCATAAAGAAATCCGCAACCTCACCCGACGTTGCCCGCACTACAGACGCTGTCTCCGCATAGCGCGTAAGGTAGTCTGTCGCTACCACTATCCATCTGTTTCCCTTTGTTGACGTCGGAAACGGGCCAAGAAGGTCCATACCGACTTGCTGGAATGGTGCTGTAGGCGGTTTTATCGGCTGAAGAAGCCCTGCCGGTTTCAAAGGTGGAGTCTTCCTTCTTTGGCACTCACGGCAGCTTCTGACGTACTGCTGAACCGTTTGCCAAAGTTTCGGCCAGAAGTACTTTTGCCGAATCCTGGATACTGTACGGCTGACACCCAAACGGCCGGCTGAAGGTTCGTCGTGACAGGCATACAAGATTTCCGCACGCATGGCTGACGGCACAACGAGAAGAAACGCCTCCTTTGTGTTACCAAAATTGCGTTTGTAAAGCACGCTATTCCTGAGCCTGAAGGAGGCGATGTTGCGGATAAAAGCTGGCGGTATGCGAACTTCACGACCTTCCAGATGCTGGATAATGATTAGCAGCTCTGGGTCAGCTCGTTGAAGTTGGGCCATTTCGGACGTGCTGACGCTTCCAAGAAACGGTATATCCTCCTCTATTTCTTGGCCTGGTGAGTCGACAGGCGCTCGGGACGAGCAGTCGGCATCGTTATGGATGCGTCCGGACTTGTAGACGACCTTCATGTCGTACTCCTGCAGCCGAAGGCTCCATCTTGCAAGGCGCCCAGATGGGTCCTTTAAGTTTGCCAGCCAGCACAACGAGTGGTGGTCGCTGACGAGCTTAAACGGCCTACCGTAGAAGTATGTCCGGAACGTGCTGATGGCCCAGACTGCGGCGAGGCACTCTTTCTCGGTTGTTGAGTAATTTGCCTCCGCTCTGGAGAGTGTGCGACTTGCGTACGACAGGACTCTTTCAGCACCGTCCTGCCACTGCACGAGAACCGCGCCTAGACCGACATTACTGGCGTCTGTATTCCCGAAGGCCAAGCTGCAATGGAAGTCGCACCTGGCACCAGTCGGGGAATGGCTATTGTTGGCAGGACCACAGGACACCCCGCCACTCTGCCATTCCGTGCATAACCGTTATCCCTCCATGGGTCGCAGGCGGTGCCGCACGTCTAACGAACGCTATGAGGCACAGAGCGCAGAGAAGCATACGTATGAGGCGAACTTGCCAACCTATTTGCAGAGATGACGTACGGAGCTCCTCCTGTGCCGTTTTGCATTACAGTCGACTAAACGTATCTCCTCTCACTTGAGGGTGATAGAAAACCACGCTCATTTTCCCGCTGCTCTTGAGTGAACCTTCTTTCTCGTGAGTGCCATCCCTGGACCAGTGCGGCCCAAGATGCTCGGAGCCTCGGTTGAGCCCGATTAGCCTAACCACCAACTTCCGGAGCATCCAGCGTTTCCAGGCGGGAACCTGCATGTTAAGGGCCACCCTTAGGTCCAGTTCTGCAG
The DNA here is from genome assembly GCA_013339765.2 of Haemaphysalis longicornis. NCBI lineage: Eukaryota > Metazoa > Arthropoda > Arachnida > Ixodida > Ixodidae > Haemaphysalis > Haemaphysalis longicornis. The sequence goes on from CM023451.1 coordinate 69,683,395, forward strand.
ATGTCCCAGTGACCTTGCACCCTCACCCATTAGTATTACCGTTACAGTAGTCCATAACTTCCCCCGGCGTGCATAGATCCACTCGCTCAGCAGGTGCCTTCCCGGCGTCAGTTAAGGAACTTCGCAACACCCCGTTCTGGGAATGGGCCCACCGCGCGCATGTTTTGTAAGGCTTCAGTCTTTCCACGTACGGCTGGTATTTCCATAATCAGACCAGTTGCACCACATATGAGCGGTAGTTACCAGGCAACATGACCCCCGGGCCTTCTGCCACTATTGATCCAGAGCCCTCTACTGCCCCAGCCATAGGTCAATTTCGGCGTTGGGAATTCTGGTGACGAGAAGGCAGTAGGCTTTCGTGAAGGTTCCTCCCACCGAGAGACGACAAACTAAATCAGATTAGATCGAGATGCACTATGTGTTTTCCTGTATAAGTGGGCATCCGTGTGTCTTCGATTCAACGGAGGACAGTTTGAGCCAATCAGCTTTGGTTCAACGTAGACATCTCTAAACGTTTTTTGTGTCCGCTTCCGAGTCTACCTGTGCTCACCGAGCGAGAAGCAATACAGCAACACCATAATTAAAGGGATAATCATTGCCAAACCAACGCGCCAGGGTTGTCGAGGCTGTGAAAATCAAATTTGAGTGCTTCGCCGCGCTGCATGCTTTCCCCACCTTCCATGCTTTCGCCGGGGAAACAAGAGAGTCATAGTAACTCGCAGTAGTGGCAATGTCAATGCCGTACTTTTACATATGCAGGGCTATCTGCTCCAGATGGATATTCCCACATGTACGCATTGTGCATGCCTCCCCGAGCTTTCTTAACGATTAAACTGAAAAGTTGCAAGTTCAAAGCGCACCTCAGAAAATACTTGCCTTGTAGTTAAATAGCTCTACGACAACAGCTTCATGTCATATCATATCTTTCTCGCCCTTTTTGGGGGGATTTGAATAAGTTGATTGCCGCAGATTACTAGAAGATAAAAAGCAATTTGACGACAGCTGTCGCTGCAGGCCTGCTTTTTGTAGAACAATTAGTTCATTGCCTCATAACAACTTGCTTTTCAAACAACGTGGCATGTGATTTTTATCTCTTAGCGAGAGGGCAGTCTAGCACCATGGTAGTGCGCTCTCGTGGCTTTTCTGTTCTCCTGGCCCGTTCAGTTGCCTGTTTTCTTTGTTTACTACGCTCCTCCTAATGCTAACAAACATGTTCTCCCAATGAGTGTTGCCGGTACGCCGGGAATGGTTCTTGCTGCAGTGAAACGAGATGCGAACGCTAGGCTCTCAACACATCTTGCGTTTCTTTAGCGTCTTTACCGGTTAGGGATTGGCTGTTCTCCCTATGTCCAAAGAATAACTGCTGCCTTCTAGAAGCCCTCTTTCCGCAAAACTCCGCCAAACAGAAAAAGACAAGTACACACCAAGCAAATGACTCTCCCACTCGACAACAACAGTGGCGCCGGGAGTGACAAGGGAATTTTTTTTACCCTTTTAGACGTTCTTCCCACCACCCTGCAAACACGCTGTGAGCACGCGGCCTCGCAAGTGAGCGAGTATTGATCCCAGAACTGCTGCCGTTGTTATCTCGAACGGGGTGTCCATTTGGTGCGCCGGGGACCACTACTTCGGTGAAGTGCGTCGGCTATACTTCGCATTTTGTTCTTGCAAATAGAAACCGCAGGGCTCTCTACTTTGTTTACGTTTCTGGAGCTGTACCGTTGGTCGAACTTGCTCTTCAATATAAAGTGTATGCGCTTGTTTTGCTCCTTGTTGTTTTAAAGCAAGGCGGTAATGCAGAAATCGCCTTGTCACTTGCCTATCTCGCGCTTTATATTCAGTTTCCCACCTTGACGGTGGAAGCGGTGAGGGCGATCTTCCCCTGACAGGTTCGCCATGTTTTCGTGCGCAAAAAGCTGGATTTGCCAAAAGTATAAAACAAGGAAAATAAAACACAGAAAGGAGGGAATGTGGGACACCGTGAGAAGTGACCATTTGTCAGGAGGCACGCTCAGTGAAATCATGTATTTGTCACTGTGCACCATATCGCAGCTGCTGAAACATCGGGTTTGATAGTTAAAATGAGGTTCGCGAAGGAACCTCAAGAAGCGCTGAATAAAAGGGCGTGCTTGATAAACCATGTCCACAGAGTTTGCGTAGCCATGTGCTTTTCCTGCTGTGGAAAAGACACTGAAGGGAATCGTGAACCTTGCCTACTTGCCTCACCAGAATAAAGTCCAGAATTTGAAGGACATGTTTGGTGTTCACGCTGACTTGTCAGAAAGATCTTTTATTAACGAGAAAGGTTGGTTTTAAAGTGGTACTTTCCTCGAAGCTTCGGGTATGAAGATACACTTGTACCCCCACAAATCTGGTAATATATATTCCCATATAAATTACTGCTAATGGATATTCTGCAGTTGAATATATACAGGATTTTCTCGATTTCAAGCATCCCCTTTTCCGCGATCGCCATACCCAAAGTGAAGGGCGGTGCTCAGATTCTAAAAAGCTAAATCATCGCCTTCACGCCCATTTTTTGGTGGCCGTATCTCCACACCACGGGCGCAGAGAACATTGTTTTATTTGGCAAACCTTAGGAAGAAAAATATGTACGGACAGTCAACCGACCGCTTACGTCTGGTGTTCAGCCCCCCACACTACCCTTCGATTATGTTGTGCCGCTAGTGCCGCCGCTCTCAGTGCACCACAGCAGGTCGTCTTTTGTTCCATTGAAGTGGTTTGTAATGAAAAATTTTATGAATTATCTGGCCACAGCGTTAACTTGGCCCGATTGCACGCGTCGAAAATCCACCATGCGGTGGTTGCTTAGAAGAGGGGGTGCTTAGATTTGCATGGAAACTTTTTTTCCAATTTTGTCCCCTAAAGTGGGGAGGGTGCTTAGAACCAGAGGGTGGTTAGAATCGCACAAACACGATATTCGTAGCAGTGTAAGTGCAGTACAAGGTAGGGAAATGGGAATGTAACGGCCGGGCCGTTAAACAACTGTACAGACCGGTTTGCTACCATGCTCAGGAGAAGTGGAGTTCAGGCACTAAAAGAGAGGGTAGGCCAGATAGGAAAAAAAATAGAGAAAGGGACGCGCTCGCTCACTCATGAGTCTGTTCCTAGGAGATATTTACGTCCGAGTAAATTTTTGTCATTAAGAAAATCGGAGAAGGGCTTTGGTGGCTTTCTTTAAAGTTACGGCAGTGACCGATGTCCCGAATTGTTTCTGCCATAAAAAAACGATCATTAATTCGGCTCAATTCGGTGCCAAGAACGCTTCTTCCAGTTAATATTAGAGGCAACGATAAAACACGTTCCCTATTGTCTCTTTAGTACTACAGGCGTCGCAGTGGGCGATGAGGAAGGAGTAAGCTTTAGTGCAGGTTCCTCCCACCGGGAGCCCACGAAGTAAATCAGATTCAGATCGAGGTGCACTATGTGCTTTACTCCATAAGTGGGCCGCCGTGTGTCTTGATTCGAATGGAGGACAGTTTCAGCCATACGGCTTTGTTGAAGCGCTGGAACGTCCTTCTCTCAACGTTTTCTTTGTCCGCTGCCGAGAGTCTCAGAACTCACCGGACGAGAAGCAAGTATAGCAACAACAGAATTCCAGGGGGTTTAATGCTGAAAAAAATCGCCAACCCAACGCGCTGGAGTTGTCGACGCTGTTAAAATCAAATTTGGGTGCTTCGCCTCAAAGGTCTTAAGATGCTAAATTTTGATATCGGTCCGGTAGATAGCCCAGACGTGATCCTCATGGCTTTTCGAAATCTCAATAATGGCAATAATTGCTTCCAGAGGCAACGTCACTGCAATTCTGCAGATCCCAGGATGTTGTAATTGGCAGCGTGTTCAATTATCATCTTCATCGACGAGTGAAATAAGCTGGAATCAATTCAAACTTACTGATTCTTAGTGAGTTTTGTGGTAGCGTGGTAGCGTTTCGAGGAGCCCGTGAAAAAATCTTTTCAGGACCTCTTTTTATGTATTTTGGTTTGTTCTGTACTCGAGCTTTTCCTGGAAAATGTTTCAACGACCGCAGAAGAAGTTTAAAATTTAATACTGACGAACGGGGAGCTGGAATTGACCCGCAATGTTGTTTTGACGAATACATCAGTGGAATGTAAGCCACTCACGAATTTAGGGGGCCTATGCCACTTGCCTTTGAAAATTTATGATGTGGAGCAAATTTTGTGAACCAGATGGCCACTCTCAAGGGACTCGTATTTGTCATAAAAACGTCATATTTTTTGCCAGCATTAGGTGGCAACAGCTAACAACGTAAGTGTTTAAATTCCTAAGCAGACTCAGCAACGCTGTTTCTCCACAGTGCTTTAAGTCATTTCAAAGACGAAGCATTGCTAATTAGGTAGTGCAGTACGTCGTCACAACAGTGTGATACCCTTAATGGCCCGGGGCGGTTCAGCTGCGGATGATCATTGCCAAAAAAGAGATTTGGAGCCTCCACACGGCACTCATTGAACATTCCAGTGCAGTGTCAGGCATCAGTATGCAATTAAATAGACATTTTTGAGTCTGTGTGCTCTGCGAATAATCCGTAAGCCCTAAAGGGGAGTTGGCAGTCATTTCTGCGTGCGCTCAAGTGTCATTCTACATAAACCATACTCATAAAATGCACAATACGTTCAAAACACGCTATTCCACCATAAGGTAAAACACGGTGTAAGGACAGTTTTTATCATTGCAACTGATTTAGCGTTACCTGTCAAAGCATGCGTTTTCAAGTCAGTGTGAACCCTTACTTGGCCTAAATCACATATTAACAGTGGAGCTGTTGTTGCTGGCCTAATGTGTGCGGCGTCATAAAAATTCCCAAGTCACAGTTATTGCCACCGTTTACCGGTCTCGTCAGAACGGGGCGAGTCTTACGAGGAGCGCCCAGCATCATCCAGGCTTACGTGTGGAGGTCGCAAAAATACCAAGAAAAAAACGATTCACGTGCTTACAGGATTGAAAGTTGGGCGGGTTGGTGTTTGAGTTGCTAGAAGTCAACGTATTCTCAGTCAACGTCTTTCCGTGCCTGTTTTCAAGATGATTCCCGTGCGTCCGCGCCTCAAGGAGGGAGCAAAACACAGCCTGCGCTACAGACACACAGTTCGTGAAGCCGTTCGGCGCCGGTTCTAACACGTGCTGACGCGGTCCACTCTGGGAGAAATGTTAGTCTGCGCATACAACGATGCGGGCTCGTCAGTCATGCATGAGGAAGACAGTGATATTGATGCGTATGACGATGACTACTACTAGCACACTGACGGAACATAGTAGTAGTAGTAGTAGTAACTTTATTTGAACATAGTAGTAGTAGTAGTAGAACAGGCGTTTTCAGACGCCAACGGAGCGGTTCCCAGGTCGCGACTGGGCCAGCAGCTCCTGGCCCCTGGACCGTCAAGCTGGGTCGGAACATATGAAGAAACAATTTCAAACGTCACGCAATGCGTACTGGTGTGTCTTTCAGTGCTTACATAGAAAGAAACCCTCCAGCTTCGCTTTGGCTGAAGCCTTGCGCGATTTAGTGCAAGCTTCGCTATTTTTTTAAACTTAAACTGCAATAAAAAAGAAAGCAGCAAATGAACTGCAGTATAAAAATGACCAGCTTTTGTTCAATGACGCGACTTGCATGGTACAAATCACCCATCTCCCATAATACTTTTTTTCGTCAACTAATCAATGAATTTTTTCGCAGTGTTGTAACTCACATGTCACTCCCGTTGCGCGGCTCTTATAAACAATGAATCGTGCGAATGCAGCTTGAAACGTCCACGTTAAGTGTATACTGCTATTGAGTAACTCTGAAATCTATAACAAAGAGAAAGGAAGGGGGGTGCGAGGAGTTGGGGACTGAAATCGGAATTGTAAAAAAAGGACCGTTTGGCTACGTCTACCAGGGAATATCTTGGGAAAGTTCAACATTTTTGTCTAAACGGCCGCGATTTTCTTGGGCAAAATTTGGAATCGATGCGCCATTTATTTACATGTTGCTAACTAAATGCTGCAGTAGTGATGTTCTGGGAGCGCGAGGATGCACCGTAAGTTCATATGGGGGCATGAATATGAACGCGGGTGTCCTTGCAGATGGGTTTTCCCTTTCTGTGACAACCTTCACTACGGATATGTGTCGTGTTTGGTCATTTCAGGTGGAACGAATTCTCTTCTGCAGACATTTTAGACGACTGTCCAGATACACTTTTCACATTCATTTCTCACATACGAACGGGCGTCGTTTACGCTCGAGGAGAGGCTGCAGTGGCCGCGGCAACGCACGCTGCGGCAACACTCCAATGCTTTGGTAATACAAAACGAGCACCGCCGTGGCGGAGTCCGTAAGGCATGGGCTTTGCAACTTGGAAGGTTTTTTCGTTAGCCCAGAACAAGTATCATACAAACAGACAAGAAGTCGATTTTGATAAGCTAGTGGTGTTTCCGCACCTAAACCTTGATAAACAAAATGCTTACGGGAGCACGCAATGATGCGTGGATTCTTTGGGCATCCGCAATCATAAGAGATAGGATATGCATTAGGCCAACCATGGAGAATAAGTCGAACACATTCATGCAGCGCAAAGTGAAACGCCATTTCCTACTTACGAAGCAACTAATTTGTATCTGCTTATCTGAAAATAGAATCCCGACTAGGGAAGGGCGCCGATATCAGTGGATCGAAAGTCATTCTAGGTTCCTTTATTTTCCATTCAACACCTGACCTCACTAACGCTGCCGAAAATCGGAGATAGCAGCTGACCCGAAAAAGAAACTAACAAAGCGACCGACATATATAGTTAACAACGCAAAAGACATTTATTCCTCCTTTTTCTGTTACAAACCCAATAAAGCAACCTTGCAAAAAAATGTTCACTATACTGAACAAACAGCCACGTAAGCTCCCTACTGCAGTACACGGGCCCGTAATGAAACGAAAACTGCTTGCAGGTGCTCCTGTCTGAACTCAATTAGCAGCTGGTGGCACTGATTGCCTTGGATGGTTGTAAAAGGGGAAATGCCGCAGTGGTACGAAGACAAAAAGAAAAAAAAAGCGCGATCCCTTTATAGTAACTTTCTCCATCCTCAACGGCCTAAAAAGGCAAACGAAACAATCCAGGGAACCTCGCGATGCAAGCTAATGGGATTACCGGAAGAGGTTTTTGAAGAGCTCCTTTTTGTTCCCTTGGCTTTTGTTTTAATTGTTTAGTGTCCTCTTGGTCGACGAAGCGCGCTTCTATCCGCCTCGTAAGGCAAGGTGTTATTTAACATGTAACGAGTTCTATCAGCTGACGTACTTCATGAATGCATCGTTGTGGTCGAAACGTGTGAAAAAATAGGCACCTAGAAACATGAGATCATACATTACCTATAGATCTGACTGCGGAATGCAGAAACTTTGATTCCTGCTAAAGTGGGTCGGTCAGGTTTTATCGAGAGCGAGAGTAGCCACTCCCCATCCACACTCATAAGCGAATGTTGTGCGGAGAAATTGTTAGTATTTAAAGACGGAATTTGGTGCAAACCTGGGTAAACCTATCAAAATCAAAGAGAAAGAACGAGTGTCCTTTAACTCAGTGAAGAAGGACGACCTGCGAAGCTGGAGGGAGTCACGGAGTGCAGAAAACAAAACATGTTTGTTTGTAACTTGCGATTGAGCATACTTTCCTAGCCAATTAGGTGAATAAAACTTGGAGGGACCCATGCTTTGTTGTAGCGGACAAAGAAGGAGCTGCCTGTTTCCCTTCCGCGACGTAGGCAGCTTACTGTCTGTGTAAGACACCATCAAGACCTAACCGCCTCGATTACGGAGGGACAGCTGATAGGGCGCATTGAACCATGAGCCCTGTACATTTAAATCTCCCAGCAGGACAACAGGCATGTCATCGTAGCGATATGACGACCAGCTGTGCATGCACGCCCCCTCTTTTCACCCTGAACCATCATCATCATCATCATAACCATCATCAGCCTATCTAGCCCACTGCAGGACAAAAGCTTTCCCATTAATCTCCAATTACCCCGGTCCTGGGCTAACTGCGACCAATTTATCCCCGCAAACTTCAACGTTCTGCAACCCCCTGCAACGCTTGCCTTCTCTAGGATCCGCTTGTTACCCTTAAAGACCTACGGTTATCTTGCATTTGCGTTAGATGACCTGCTCACGTCCATTTCTTCTTCTTAATTTCTACTAATATGTCCTTAACACGCGTCTGTTACCTGACCCACTCCGCTCTCTTCTTGACCCATAATGTTACAAACAACCTATCATCTTCCGCTCCGTTGCCCGCTGAGTCGTTCTCAATTTAGTTGAACCCTCATAGTGAGCCTCCAAGTTTCCTACCCGCGTAGGTGAGTAGCGTAAGATGCAGCTGTCATTCACTTTCTTTTCACGGACAATGGTAGGCTGCATTCATTATCGGAGAATGTCTGCCATTTGCACTACAAACCCCATTCTTATCCTTCGAATTATCTCTGCCGCATGGTTCGGATCCGGGGTCACAACTTGGCCTAAGTAGATATATTCGCTTACGCACTTTCACTGCCTCGGCACCTATGTCAAACCGCTGTGCTGTCCCGAGGTTAATGACCATTACTTTGGTTTTCTGCATATTAATTTTCAGGCCCACGGTTCTACTCCTGTTAGTCTAGTGCGGAAAGCATGCTTTGCAATTCGCCCCCCGAGTTACTTAGCAAGGCAACGTCATCAGCAAATCTGAGGTTACTTAGGTATTCTCCATTAACCCTTACTTCCCACCTGTTCCTAATCCAACGTTCTGAATACTCTTGTAAACATGCTGTGAATAACATTGGAGAGATTGTCTCCTTGTCTGACGCCCTTCCTTATAGGTATTTTACTGCTCTACTTATGTAAGATGATGGGAGTGGTGGGCCCACTGTAATATCCTCTAGTATTCTTACATAATGCTCGTCTCTAACCTGGTTCCATATTGCCTGAATGACTGCTGAGGTTTCGACCGAGTCAAATGCTTGCTCATAATCTATGAAGGCTATATATAGGGGTTTGAGTATATTCAGCGCACTTCTCTATCACCTGATTGATCGTGTGAATATGGTTCATTGTTGAATAGCCTTTACGGAACCATTCTTGTTCTTTAGGTTGACGTGAAATGTAAGGTTGCAGCAAGTCTGTTAGTGATTACCTTGGTAAGTACCTTGTAGACGACTGACAGTCAGCTGATCGGCCTGTAATTTTTCAAGTCCTTCATGTCACCTTTCTTATGGATTAGGATGATGTTCGCGTTCTTCCAAGATTCCCGTACACTTGTAGTCATTAGGCATTGCGTATACAGCTTTGCCAGTTTTTCAAGTACAATTTCTCCGCCATCCTTCAAGAGGTCTGGTGTTATCTGATCCTCACCAGGTGCTTTGCCCCCTTCCATTCCTTTCAAAGCCTTCCTTACTTCTTCGGTCGTTACTGGTGGGATGTCTATCTCCTCTGAGCTACTGTCTCGTTCGGCATTATCCTGGATGTCCCGGCTACTGTAAAGATCCCTGTAGAACTCCTCGGCCACTGTGACTATTTTATCCCTATTTGTGATGACATTGCCTTGCTTATCTTAAGTGCATACATTTGATTTTTCCCCACGCCAAGACGCCTCTTCAACGCCTCTTCACAGCTTCACAAGTATTCATTATGCGTAGGTTGTTCCGTTCTGCAAACTCAACTAGTAGGTCCCCCTGCTATTTCTAAGCCCAGACCTAGTTCCCAACTGCCTTGTCTCCAGCCTGATTCTTGCCTACTTTAGCATTGAAGTCCCCCATAACTACGGTATACTGTGTTTTTACTTTAGCCATTGCCGATTACACATCTTCATAGAGGCGTTCCACTACTTGGTCGTCGTGGCTGGATGTGGGCGCGTAGCCCTGCACCACCTTGAGCTTGTACCTCTTATTGAGCCTAATTACAAGACCTGCTGCCCTTTCGTTAATGCTATAGTGTTCTTCTATGTTGCCAACTATGCTTTTATTGAATAGAAATTCCACTCCCAGTTCTCTTCTGTCCACTAGACCACGGTAACATAGGACGTGTCCTTTTTTCAGCACCGCAAAGGATTCACCTGTGCTCCTAACCTCACTAAGCCTTATGACATCCCATTTAAGGAGCCATGAAGAGAAAATACAACTTCGTCTAATTTGAAAGAACTAGGATTCAGTATCTCACTCAGCTCCATTAGGGCCACAAAATATGTTTTTTAACGAAAAAAGGCAAGAAGTATTTAAAAACTTTTAATTTTTTTTGCCACAGTGACTTGTTATGAGCAAGAATGACGTCATACGGGCCAACAATAAAATATAATTTTCAGTGTGTTAGCTGCACGTTAGCATTCAAGTGATGTGTTCAAATGGAACTAGAGGCCCCATTACATGTACAGATGTCCAGTCACGACATGTGTCGTCACGACAGGTCAGTTAGGCGGCCGCCAATCATAGAAAGTTGCGTGACGTCACTGCTTCACGTTTTCTTTAATATCTCCGTTATTTGTTCGAAGATTTGTTCGATGATATTGGTATATTGTTATCGGGACTAAGCAGTCTTTCTAATAAACCCAACTTTTATTTTGTCTTCATGGCACCTTTAATGCCCTTTAATTCCTCGAACAACACCTCTCAACTCGCTTCACAGATAAGGTTCTCGTGTTAAACGTTGCCAGGTTCAGATTCCAATGGCGGCCTGTCCGGGTCCAGGTATTCTTAGCACCCTCTGCTGCGTCACAGGTCTGACCGCCGCCGTATCAGTTGCTTCGCAGCCACTGGAGACTGAGGGCCATGGGAGGTTGCGGCGTTACTAACCATGGTGGCCAATCCTGCCATGGTGAGGGAGTGCGTTATGGCAATGATCGCCAGGGTCCCCAAGCCTCATTCTGCAAGTCCATCAATACGCGGATTTTTTTAAAAATCCGGTGGGAATTGTCCGGCACCGGGATTCGAACCATGGTCCTTCAGCACGCGAGCAGGATGCTTTACCTCTACGCCACCGCTGCAGCTCTACGCCACCGCTGCACCCTGAACCCATCCACGCATAAACCGGCAAACGGTGATGGGCGCATACTTTGGCGGGAAATACACCGGCGAAAATGTTCCTCGGAAAGCCTTTCAAGGCAAAGAGGAATTGCGGCCCCACGCCGGCGTTCCAAGCAGGCAAGCTGCTTTTCAACCGGAATGGATTCGCAGCTACTCGGTGATGTCGAATTTGAGGAGGCAACGGCGGCAGCTTTCGGTCGTGTTTACGCTAATTCGCCCTTCTGTTGAGTCTCTGCACTCCTCTGATAAAAGTGCTACAGCTGCGGTCAGGACGATTGCGGAACTTATGGAAAGAGGCATCCGCGGTAGCGAAGGGAATAACATTCTTAAAAGAGGGGTCGACGCTGTCAAGGAGGAGCCCCGGAGTGGCGCCGAGTAACGTAGCTTCGTCGGAATAAAAACTGGGAAGGGGGGGTGCGGGAGTAGGGTAGAGATATACTGTTTTGCAGTAAAAGGAAACGAAAGCAGTCAGGAGTGCCAATACCTCACTGTTCTTGTTTCGTCCGGGAGGAACACGACGTCCAAATGGGTTCTGGAAGGTAAACATGCTGTAAACTGCGGAAAAAACCAACACAAAGAACTACAAACCCGCCAGTATATTTGGAACATTTCAGGAACCGGACAGTAAGGAGATAAAGCAGCCATCGGAGAAGAACGGCACGACGTAAACGATACATGCCAATTGACCAGACACACAAATTCTCGAGGCCAAATTGATGTCTGATAGAGACCATTGCTGCGCCACTTTCGCTAGATGATGGCTGTCTGCCCTAGATAATGAAGAGCTGGTGCTTTCAATAATCAATATACTAAGAGTGTACAAGGAATAGCATGGGGTCACAGTTTTCAGCAAACTGGGTCTTCGGTACATAGTCGCGGTCACTGTATCACCGGAATATTCGAGGCCTTTCTGTAGAAAACCTACTGCCTCAAAGGCCTTAAAATGTAGTTTTACGTGTTAAAACCACACCTGAGCTATAGGGCGCTTCGTCGGGAAGGGAAAACACCAACTTAGCACGTCTGGGGATATTCGACGTGCGTCGTGTCCCCTCAAAGGGGCTTGAGAATTTTCGCTTCCATCGGAGAAATAGCCACCGCAGCAATATATACAACTTGGGTCCTCGCACTCACAAGTACTAAGCCTCAGCCCTAAGCCCAGATAGTAACTGTTTGGCTGTGCAAGTTATGTTCTTAGTTATGTTTAAAACGGTGATTGGCTTTTACGTGCTTTAATAGGAATAAAAACAATTCCGGTCCATTTTCAAACTTTTTGTGTGCGCAATTCGTGCCCGAAAGAAGTTAATGAACATTCCAGAAACAAGACACACTTTTTGGTATATGCGGTTACAAACACGGGCAAATAGAGGGTCCCGAGATAAGAATCTGAAGCTCTTGACCAAATCCCTCTTGTTTGATGTGTTCCCCTTACTTTTTTTTACGTTCACATCTAACTTTCTTTTGTCATTTCTGTTTTTGCCTTAAATCTCACATTTCGTTTTTGTTTAATAAAATTTCCGTTTTTAAGCCGAAATTCAAAACGAACGAATAAAAAAATATATATACCTGCGGGGACTGATAGATGACTCTTTGTTCAAAAGCGTGCAAGGATATTTGTCCATTGGGCCTTCTGCCCTTGTACGCGTCTTAAAAATACCGCCCTCATCTCCCTCATCGCAAGGCACAGGAACGCGCGAGATGCGCCTCTGAATCAACTTCTTATGCCATAGCATGCTTGAATACATAAAAAGGAGCCATGATCACGCTGTGCATAGCTTCTCCGCACATGTGTGTCCGCCGATTTTAGGGAAGGGAAGGGACTGACTACAGCTTCCCCCATAAATCTCCATAAATACGAATAGCAAACCTAAGGAATGTGGCATATTCGCCATGTGCCACATACATGCTAACGACAGCCTACCGTTAAAAAGCCATCTTCATTGCGTGCAAACGTTTCCCATAAAAATATTATTTGGCAGCCTCATTTCTACACTGAAATGTACTAAACATCATGTACTGCAAAAAAAAGTATAAGTACGGACGATCAATGGCGATTAACCAGGCGTAAATGTAGATATTAGTCGTAATGAATGGCATATGAAAGAATAGCACTGTTGACACGGGTAGTGAATCCAGCATACACAATAGGTGGCGTCCAAGAGATGCAACGAACCACACACATCTGTCACATAAAAAAAGCATTGCGTACTAAATTAATGCTGAGGTTCTTGATAGTAACCAAGCATGAACGTTTGCTTTCATATCGTACGTTCTATGAAGGTAACGGCCCTGGTTTATGTTAGTTTTGTGACCGCATTCATCATGAGTTTTGTCGCTAATATTGCTCCTTCTTAAGCGGCTTTCTCTTTCAAATCCTTTTTACCTCTTCCCCCATTTTCGCTTGAGCGAAATGCCATTCGTAACTAAATCTCAAGACAAGAACGTCTTCTCAGGAAAACATTCGTAGGCTTGGACCATCGGAGAACCGCTACAGTTTGTCGCAGCGCAGCGCCGAACAGCATCTTTCTTTCGCTGGTGGCCAATCGAGCCTAAACACGGGCGTCGCACAAACCAACCGGGAACACCGGGAACATGCCAAGGCGCTTACCTTGAAGACAATTCCACCGCACACCCACTACTAAGCATCTTACTAATACCGCTCTCCTTCACATCAACGTACGGAAGAATCGTCGGCGCGGAAACGCGCGCGTGCCTGTCCACCGCTTCCTGGCACATTTCAATCCGGCGCAATTTCCCGACTCACTGCACACCGAGCTCTCCCAACCGATATTTCCCTGAGCCGTTCTCCATGCCCGGGTGACGCGTACGGCACGGCGAGGAAGGTTTCCACCCCGCTATATTCGGTGCATTGAGTCCTCAAGAAATTCTTCGACGCCTGCCTTTGCAGCGAAGGCCTGATTGTACCGAGGCTGAAGGTCTGTCCCTGTTGCGCTCTCCGCGCAGTCGCACACGATCGGTGGGCGGTATGTGTCACTGATTGCAGGGCATTCTGGCTTGCAAAGTTTGCTTCCCGAAATTGCCTGGGATGCCGTGGATTGTCTCCGTTTGCATGTAGTGTCTTGAGCAGGCCCAAAGCACCCTGAATTGTTCCGCGCATGTGCTTCAAAGGCGGAACTTGGGCAGAGTTGAGTCATTACTGCCCGTGAGTTCACGCTCTTCAGGTTCTTCTGCAGCTTCTTTAACCAAAGTGTCGCAATTCACCCTTCATGATAAGCGCACAGCGCCATTCAGGGCAAACGAGACCATCAAAAATGTTCGTGTTCGTAACTCACAACAATCTGTTCACAAGTACTCTTTTGGAAAAGACGATTTCATGTCTGTGATCTCCTTTACAAGCTACACGGCGTAGTTAAGCCTGATGTTGGTGCGAACGTCATCCCGATTTATAAAAAAATATATTTGAAACTTCCCAATGCATTTCTATGGACAAACGGCCATTTAGTGTACTATTTTTTTTTTCAGTACAGATGCCATATATTTCTAAAATAAGTAAACTACTCCGTTAACGATGTTTTTATGAACCTCTGCACCATTTTATATTTCTGAATGATGGTCTTTAAGCGCGCGGGTAATGAAACAGTAAGTCCATAGGAATGTAATGAACTGAGTCCCATAGCCCCAAGGAACTGATTGTCGCTTGAGGCAGTGTTGAACAACGGTACCTGCACAGGTACTTTTCTGTTGTGTCTAGGATATTTGAGCGCATTGCTTTAAATTTAATCGCAAGTATACTGAATACCAAAACAATTTGGTAGTTATTCCCCGCAAATTTCTCAGCTTTGTTTATTGAGTTACCTTAGTATAAGTGCACTATTTAAAAAAACCATGTGCTCATTCCCTAACATTTAGAAATGTAGCAGTAAAATTTATCACACTTTTCTGGTCGACTCTGTAGTTCCCACGATCACTTCACACAAATTCTTTCTTTCACGGGTCTTGTGTACCCGTTTCTCATTTTTTGCATTCAAGGTATTGCTCGTTGATCGGCTTGCCAGTACAAAAAGTTTCAGATTTATCCGATGGCCACGAAATCAAATTTCGGGTTCATTAGAGAACCATATTTATTGCTGGAGTGTAGAGAAAAAAGAAGCACTTACGGTTTAGCGGCACTATCACACAGCTAATTACATTCAGGACGTAGAGGGTAACAGTTGCATAAAAGATGCCACTTCGCAATAATTGGAACCAAAAGGCGGCCATAAAAGTTGTTTGAGGAGAACCACATTTAATGCGCCGGTCGGCAGAGCTTATGAAGGGACATTGCATAATATTACCTTTGTTTGTGCTTCTTTCTTATTATTTTCGAGCTCCAAGAAAAAGAACAGATCTCGTAGAAAGAAAATGTGCGTAATTGTTGTGTCAAGGTGCAGCGAGGGCACTGTGAAAAAGCTGGATTAGGTGGTCAAAAGGACAAAATCCTCACCGGAAATTAGCTTGGGCCCCCTGTTGCCCAGTGGCTCATAGGTAAACTTTGTGAAAGATTCCAGAGATCAACGCACCGTTGCGACAATCCTTTGTGGGCCGATGTATATGATGACTGCTACTTCATTTCCTGTACTTTTTTTTTAAATGTATTTCTTTGGAAAAGGAACTTTGTTTTGAACAGCGTGTCGAACCGAACGAAATACCCGTTCGGTTACAGTTCGGGTTCCGGTGATATAATTTCCTACTGGTTCAGTTCCGGTTCGACTAAATTACACACCGAACCGGTTCACGAACCGGTTCGCAAAAAATAACTATAACTCAGTGCAAAAAACTAAGCTGGTAGTTCAAAGGAACCATGCCCAAAAAATACACCTTTGGTCCATTTAAAAAAGTTACACCATCTTCCCGCGAGGGGAACCATGGGGTAGAAGAGACGCATCGGGGGTTTCCGTTGCGTTTCCGTTATGTTAGCGTATCCATTATGTTGTGTGTCCATATTTTACGCAGCATGTTCACCCCTGATGCGTCGCATCTACCCATGGTTCCCCTCGCGGGAAGGGGTGTAAATTTTTTTACGGTTGCGCCGACCATCGCGATAGCAGGCCTGTTAGTCTCCATTCAAATCATCG
Source organism: Haemaphysalis longicornis (assembly GCA_013339765.2). Lineage (NCBI taxonomy): Eukaryota > Metazoa > Arthropoda > Arachnida > Ixodida > Ixodidae > Haemaphysalis > Haemaphysalis longicornis. The sequence goes on from CM023451.1 coordinate 69,699,519, forward strand.
GTGGTCATCGGAGGATGTCATCGGCGGAGCGGCGGCGGAACGACTGAGCGGAGCGGCGCAGTTACCGAGTTTATATGCAGCGGAATGAGAGAGAGCAGCGCATAGCAGCCCATGCGCATGTGTTAACCGAGCGCAAGCTGCGCGCTAACCCGCACCCACACACAGCTGGCACGGCGACGGAGCGAGCGCCGGCGAGCGCTGAACACGCAGATGGCGCTGCGGTGAGAGCGGCGCTAGCGCGCAGCTGGCGCGGCGAGGAGAATTGGGGAGGGATGCGGACTACGCCGGACGACGCCGGAGGGACAAGGCGAGTGAAAGAGATGCGTCGCATCTAAAAGATTGCTTTGCATCAATAATATAGATGTAGATCTTAATGACAACTTGAAACAATTAGACTAGATAATCAGAAAAATAAATGAAGTTGTTGCAATTCACCTGGCATTATCTTACCTTGCCCTTATGATGTCACAGGGACATACCGTATTTTGGCGAGTTTGTTTACCCCCGCCCCTCTTATAGTCACCCCCGCCCTACCCAAATTTCGGCTAAAAATGGAAAAAACGTTTGCATGCGAATCTAAGCACCCGCTCTTCTAAGCAAAAATCGCATGGTGGATTTCAAAGGCGTGGAGGCGGGCCAGAGTTGACATTGTGGCCAAATCATTTATGAGGTTTTCAACTACAAACCCCTTTAAGGAAACAAGATGACCCGCTGGGGGATTACTGAGAGCGGCGGCCCTGGTGGCACAACGGACTTTAATAGTAGGGAGGTGACGGACGATTAGACCTTATCGGTGGGTTTCCTCTCGGTACCCATTTTTATTTTTAATTTTTGCCAAATAAAACATTCTTTGCGCCCGCCTCGCCAAGATACGGCCACGCAAAAAAAATTGGTGAGGGTGGGTAATTAATTAATTTTTTTTCGAATCTACGCACCTCCCTGGGCTTTGGCATCGTGATCACGGAAATAAGGGGGTGCTTAGAATCGAGGAAATGCGGTATTTGTGCGATTGGCAGCCGCCAACCAAATCAAGAGCTAAAAATCAGTTTTGTGAGATATAGTGGTGTCTCCAGTCTTGTATTACGGTGGCTCTTGATTGTTAACAATAACAAAAAGTTAAACGTGTTTTTCCTGTTACGTCGCCGCTAACGTTGGGTAGCAAGAAACTTGGACGTTTTTAATACCTGTTATCATTTTTGTGAACACAACGGCCTGCGGGTCCGGAATAACGTAGTGCGAGCTACTAAAGGATATTACTTTCAAATAAAAGAAAGTCACGGTGTATCTGGCTGTCATGGTTGCATCGAAGTCCCATGCAGGACGGGTAAGTAGACGTAGCAGAGGAATCGCGACGACCACGAACTTAGAGAACTTCGCTATGCAGCTGGCTTTCACGCCCAGGAAATGCATATTATACCTGCATTTTTGTATTACTAACAATCCATGAAAAATGGTGCAAAAATTCTGAGAGTTCTCTATTAATAGGAAAACATTCTTTCCAGACGCTTCCTTAGGCAACGAGTCTTTACAGAGTCGGCTTCACCTTTATGCAAAAGTGAATATGTGGGGTCACATTTCCCCAAGAGTAATGTAAGAAGTTTTTTATCACTGTCGCGTTCACCTCTATGTGCAAGTGAATTGATGGGCGACATTTTACAGAGTAATCTAGGAAGTTTTATATAACAGCGTAAAAGCACCGTATATCATAATGTATCAGCTTGAATTTTAAAATTCTGCAAGAAGGCACTTTAAGAGTGTGGGTCGCTGTTTCGCAGTGCAGCAATCTGGTGGCCTGCCTGCCTCTGCACATTTTTCTTTATTAAGCACGCTTTTCATTGTGAATCGGGCAGTGGGTAACTTCTTCCGCAGACGGGCGAAGGAACAGCATGAAAACGTATCATCGACATACATAAATATCCTCCACTTCATAAACCCTCAACAATATTCCTGAAGCCACGTAGAGGCAGCTTCAAACGTTACTAACAAGATCTGTGCCATTTGTAAATTATCACTGATTGATCCGGGAGCTTACAGACCCTAATGCTTCTTATGTAAAGCCGAAAGAACAGATTTAGTAATGTTGTCACGAGAAGAAAAAGAAAAGCAAACTGTCACGTAACATTATGTATAAGGTTGCCTACCAGGCTACCAACCATGACGACGACGATGTGAGCAGCACACAACCTTGCTACAGCTATCATGGTCGCTTCTGAATTGGTTCATCGCCCAAACCTTGTAAATACACCGTTCACCATCAACCATCGTCCGTGGTATCTGCCCTGCCGCCGCCTAACACTGTATTGTATGGCTGCCCCAAGAACCCGTCTCCTAGCGGTGGGTAAGTATACTTAATTCAGAGCAGTGGGAAGACGCTAGGCTCAGCATCGACCCGTCTCTGCAAGCTAGGGTCGTGGCAAGAGCGCTGGAGGTTACTGGAAGGCATGTTCATGTCGCCAACCCTCGTTACCGATAACCCACCGTCTCTTGCCTCTTTTTGACGAAATTACTGTTATTCTTCTGCTCGTTAAGCCGGCCAATACACACGACACCATTATTGCGCCAACGAAGTATGACAAGTAAATTTGAATCTTGAAGATTTGTTTTTTTTTGTGGTATGAATAAAAGTAAGATATTACGCAACATCAAAAAATAAATTCTTTCGTTATTGTAGTGTTCAGTTTGTGTTGATGTACAATGCTTGCATATTCGCAGCGAGACCTGTATCTGTAAGCGCAAAGCATTTCATATAGCGCTTGTATGCCGGCTGCCAAAAGTGGTATATTCTGCGCGCCACCATCATCGACTTACGATTTCAATATCAGTGCGCCTTTCTTTCCTCAAGTGACGACCACGAATAGGGAAAGCGTCGATAGCGTTGTAATTGATCTAGGGGGTAAAATTTCGCGGGCAATCATGAAGCTGACGGTATGTAAAAAACAAAAATCTACGAATGACACAGACCGCGCTATATGAACAACGGATGGTCGAACCGTTTTATCGTGAACCGGTAACCGTGACCGGTAGCCGTTCAGTTCCAATTCAAGTTCAGCTTGTTGAAATAATAACGGTTGGGGTTCGGGTTCAGTTGCGGAAAAAAATATCGGTTTGGTACCGGATTTCGGTTCAGTTCCGCTCCGGTTCGACTGCCTGGTTTTGAATTATGCCGTTTTGGCGAAGCTGGAGCCCAAGCGGAGGGACATAGTCTTGTACATATGATGCCTACCACAGCCACCATGCTTTGATCCTCTTAGAGCAGTAGACGCACCAGCCAGATTAAAAAAGACGTTTAAAATCAAATGTTTAGGGGGCGAAAATATAAATAATAAGGATGGTTGCTGCTAACAATACACGCTGCTTCCCTCAGGGACAAGGACCTAATAAATTTGTCTACTTTCGCCCTGTTTATGACTTCATTACATTGATGTTTTTTCATAGTTTTGCTTTCGCTAATGATACCATCTTAGAGGCAGTAATTTGACCGACAGCTACCCTAATTAAGTCACTCGTAATTATAACCTGCCCTGCTTGGGTGATGCTTCGCCTTTTCAATTATAAAACATAATTTATATAAAACAACTAGAGCTTCAAAACTCAGTGAAGAAACAAATTATACAGGCGCCGAAATATTCGAAGTTTTCAGGTCAACATTTGCTCCCTCCGCCTAAGTTGATCAAACATTAAAACTTCTGTTTGTCATATTCCACTAAAGGACGAGAACGTTTTCCGGTGGTGCTAATTGGAAAACGTTGCCTCGAGCACTAGTTTTATGTTTTAAACGGAAAGCATAATGCGGTAAATTTCATTACTTGTACTTGGCTTAAAAACGAATTACATACGTTGCAAGCATAGAATGGCTGAAATGATTCGATCAACACTGGATATACCGTTTAGGATATTCAACCGAGATGGAGTTCTTCAGCAGAAGTATGGTTTAGGCCGTGACGTGAGCACTACCTCATGTTTAAAACCAGCATAGCAAATAAAGGCAAACTAGATAATGCGAAATTCAAGGGTGGTATACGTCAGCCTACACTTGTACGTTTAGCCTGAGTTCGTGCTGCCGTATAGACCGAATAGATCATAGAACATGACCAGCTCGAAGCCTCTGACCAATACGTTAAAGGTTCAGCTTGAGATTGTGTTACCGCTTGGAAGGGGAAAGCGAACACCGTGACAAGAAAGAAAGGCAAAAAAGACGACAGGGCGAGCACTACTGTCCAGTCGTCTTTCCTGTCCTTGTTGCTTGTCGCGCTGTTAATAATTTGCGCGTGACATATTAACCGATCCAGCAAAACACTTTTCTGAGTTTTATTTCTACATGATGCGATTTTTTTCGTGTTTAATCTTGAGCCCCTCTATTGTTGTTACCCTAAGCAATCCTCAGTCAGCGGTCGTCTGTCTTTGTTCTTTGTCGCGCTGTTGACAATTAGCTCGACAGCGCACTTTGTTGAGTCAGCCAGGCGGTGTGTCAGAAAGTGTTTAGCAATATTGATATGTTCCACGCAGTACGTTGCGACGTTTCACAAAAGCTACCAAGCTTGCGCGTGTTAAGTACGCTGTGACATACATCGTATGACATACCACCATAGGCAAGTATAGAGCGACAGAACGCGTCCCTGTTGCGGACATAACAATTTCGAGGGGAGTCACCAGTCGCAAGCAAATCTGTGCTTATTTCTGGGCCTACTGAGTATAAAAGAAAAGCAATGAACTTCCGCAAAAATAAGTGGCGTGTTCATGCACATGTGCGAAATACTACGCCACCGAAAAGTGGCCTTTTCTTTTGGACCCAACTTTGCGGTGGAATTTAGACTGCATGGCTCCTGACAGATTTAACGCATTCCACGCACTTGGACGGGTACGGCTGCATCTTGGCGAGTGGTGATATTCGGTGCTGTCAAAGCCACAAACATGCACGTTAGTGCTAAGGAAAGTGCCGCCCTATTTAAAGGGCACTGCTGTGGCCGTATTACCAACCAGCAAAAAAAGGGAGCTATGCAAGCTCCCTTACAGTTTTATCTGAAGTCCGCTTTTATTACATGGGACAGGGAATGCTATTTTCAAAACACTGGTGTTTGTATCGGTTCTTGCATAGCTCCCATTCCTAGTGACCTGTTTTTAACCTCTTTAGACCATGAAATATTAAACGAAACGCAGGGTAGCGCTGTTTGTAAAGCTTTTATATATGTGGATGATTTTTTAATTTTTATTGACTGCCCTTTTGACCTGTTTGATTTGGAGGCGACTAAAGCCTTATCAACGTTTCAACAGTGCTTAACACCGCTTCATTTTGCCCACGAGTTGCCGGTGGAAGGGTCAATCCGGTTTCTTCATCTTCGCCTTACCTTCAGTAATACACATACATGTTGGTCCTATGAGCCGCTAGCCAATAAGCCACTTTTGCCGTGTACGTCAGCCCATTATAAACTCGTAAAGCGCGCCGTCGTGCGTTTCTGCTTTAGGAATGCTCCAAGAAAGTCTCGCTGCTACTCAATGGGCGCAAGCTTTGAGCAACAAAGTGATCGTCTGTCTCCAGCAGGGCATCCTAAGCCAGTGCTGGTGTCGGTAGCGGAAGGAATTTTGAGAGGGGCGAGACCCAGTGCTGAACATCACAGGTGAAGATGTCGCATCCGGCAATCGCCCTGAAGTTGGTGTAGTGCTCTACATGCACCAGATTTCCCACAACCTCAAGAAGCACGGGAAGGAGGTGAACATTAAGGTGGTTTTTTCGGCGCCCAACAAGCTTGGGAAGCTGAGCAAACTCACGAACCCCAATCGCTTCACCCCTCAAAAGTGCAACAAGAAGCACCAAAAGTGGTTTGTTGCCTGTGCGAGCCGGGTAGTGTACAGCCTCCTGCTCAACCGCAAGAGGCAGTACATTGGGCATACCGGGCGTTGCCTAAATGATCGGTTACGCGAGCACTGCAATAATATAAAATCTGGGACTGGTGGTTTCTTGGCTGCACATTGTTTGAGATGCGGCTGTACGCCTATCTTTGAGAAGTGTGCAATTTTATCCCGTGGCCGTACGCAACTTTTGCGAGAAATCACTGAGGCTCAGGCGATAGCAAGACTCGGAGATAAATGTGTCAGCACGCCGTCGCTGGCTCTTACCGAAAAGGAATTGGTTTTCTTGGCCGCCGTATCGCCGAACGTTTAATCACTCTTTATGCTTACGCATGCGCGATCGTCCTTTGTAAAGTGCGTAAAGTTAACACAGTGGCAATAAAAATGCAGTTGGAAGTTTGCGCCGTGTGTGTCTGTCCTCACTTCGTTGGTGTTCCCCTTTTTAGCGCAATTAATTTATTTAGCAATGGAGTACCAACGTGCCAAGGACGCTACCCTTATCAGGTGAAAAAGTTCTCCGACGATTACTGCAGTCGTTAAAGCAAATTTTCAGCTCCGGTGTCCAGGTGTTGTCATTTTGGGATAAACGGAGACAAAGAATTCGAGACAGGATCCTTCCACTGCTGTTGCTTAGCAACTGTTTCGGCAAGCCGAATCTCGTGTTGTGACGTTGGCAGCGCTGAGTATCTGCCCAGACAGCTCAATCAGCAGCAGCAACAGCATCTGTATACCATGCGACGCACTTCAGTCGGTTGCGAACTTATTGTCAGGAAGAACTACCTTAGACGCCTCCTACCTTAATTAAGGGAACACTACGAGTAGCGTGATTCTCGGGGGCAACGTATTGTGCGGCAAATTAACATATAAGTATCGTTTCCCTCTGTGAAGAATGGTGACCAGCGAAGCTGGGCCCATTGCAAATAATGCGCGAACCAAAGCGTGCTTGTTCGTAATTTGGAATTGAGCATACTTCTATCTGATTAGCCCAATGAAAATTGGAAGGACTACATGTTTACTCTAGGAGAGAAACACGAGGACGTCATTTCCCTCCTGCGTTCTGGCCATCTTACTGCCTGCGAAACACACCAACCCAAACGTGTCGACCATGTAAGACAGTAGTCAGGTCGCATCGGGCCTTGAGGCGTCGATGCTTAAATCTCCCCTAGAACAACGGGTATGTCGTCGATGAGCCCGTGAAGTCTGCCTATGCGTGTATGACCTGCGGTCCCCTTTCCCTCCTCCCCGCCAAGATATACACATTAAAATGACAGGGGACCCATCGACGCCATGACTGGCGAGCAGTATGGCCGACTCAGTAAGGAGGCGGCGGTGGTGGAGAGTTGTATCAAGTTGGACTGAAACGTTTTCCCTCCGTAGATGGCCATGATTTACTCCACAATCCGCCATGTGAGAAAGCTAGCTTACAAAGACTAAGGTTACATCAATCTCCCACTGAGTCTACAGTTTCACCTCTAAGCACAAATGCGTTGCTCGAAACAATTTGTTCCAGACGCAATAAAGACATTTTATATAAAAATATGAGGGCCTTTAGGTGGTATTTTTCATTTTTTAATAAATATTTTCGTTACGCTGAACACAGGTCCGGGAGTAATCGTTCCACACTCCGTCTTTCCGTTCCACACGGGCGCTAGCACTGGGCGGAGGGGGGGAGGGGGGATTAGACATATACAGCTTCGATGCAAAACTGAGTGGAACGTGTGCGACCAATACTCTAATTGGGATATCGAGGCGGGGAGCGTGTGCGTAATGTTGTAGCGTGTTTCACAACAGGCACGGCTGACAGACCGGGGCCACCTTTCAGCCGGTCGCAACTGTGAATCACGTGCTATGCAGAAATCCCATTTCTCACGATTCTTTCGCCGCATTCTACTGTTCCGCTTTGAGCCTGATGTTTCCGCTACACGTTCTTTCACTTCCGTTTTTGCTATTTCTTCTCTATCACCATCATTCACTCTCCGCTGCTCCCAGCTTGGTCTATTTCATTCTGTCGTTTTCGACTAGCATTTCCGTTAGATGGGTATACGACGCCGCTGAGACGCAGGAATAGCCGTCTAAAAGATACCCTAAAAAACTGAGCGACGAACCTAATTTCAGGCGGGTAACGAAATCGAGGAAAGAAATGCAAACGCCGCGTAAGAGAACGAAGTCTGATAATAGCTGGGCTTTCGCTTTCACAGAATGCAAGCGGATTGATGTTCCCGAAGATGTTTTGATAAATATCCGTATTTTTTATTCACATATAGTTTCTTTTTTAGCTCTGATGAATGACTCAAATACAAATGTTAGCATACTGCTCTTCTAAATCGCGCGCGTGTCTCGGCCAATTTTATCGCAATCTTTACCATTATACTTTACGATATGACGTAGGCAATTCGATACTAAATCCCTACGTTCAATGTGGGCTTAATTTTTAAGTACGAAAACTTCTCCGCGTTGCGATCAATTCGTTTTTGAAAGATAAATATGAATATTATATCTAATTTTTACTGTGCTGATAGCTTCTTAATTTTTCCTTGCTGTTATCTAGCACCCGCAATTTGCGCTTTTTTAGCACCATTACTATTACCAGGAATATTGAACTGCTCGATATAGAGCAGGCGTTCCTCATAAAGGGACTCTGAAACACTTTAAATAAGTGATTTCACTCTTTCCTTCCCGTCTGGAATCACTGCAAAAGCTCGCCAACATGGAGCGGCAGTGCGTGATTTGCTCGTCGCACCAGATACGCCTTCCATTTCTGCTTTGTTCTTGTGGCTTTTTTTAAAAGCTGCTGTCGAAAAGTGTTCATTGCTCCAACTGCAGGAAAACCGGCCAAGAGCCGCTACATGGCCTTAGTGACGTAATTTGATCCGTTGAATAACGTCAAGTCCGGTAAAGAGAGAAAAATCTTCTGAGCGAGTTTACAAGTTATTTAATGGGCATAGAGCAGTAATTTTTGGAGGAGATACTTTGGTACCCCCTAATCTAAGTACTGGGTGTGTTGGTTGACTACGTTCTGCAAGCATTTGAGATTTAAAAAAAAAGTTGGAAAAAGTGTTGCAGGCTCTCTTTAAAACAACTTGAAATTTCTGGGCGAAACTTTCACATCTTCCTGTATCCAGACCTGCTGGGCGCAACAGACAAAACGCTACGAAGTGTTCCTTCCATTACGCTCTGCCTACTCTAAGTACACCAAAAGAAATTACGGGTGATGCGTAGAACTTTATTTGGATGTGAAGGCAAAAGCCTAGTTTGGACTTCTGTACCGTATGCTCCTGGATATTGCGGCGAACTCTGCTACCGCGCCAGTCACCACTTTCGCAGATCCCTAGACAGCCCCCTCTTAAGCCATTTCCGCCCTCTACTTATCGCCAGATCTCTGGCTTCGCTCCCGTCGGCCTATTCACCTCTCAAGGCGGCCGCTTTTGCACGTATGGCGGCCGCCTGCCCTCCCCATTGCGTGCAGCGTCTCCCTTAGTCAGAGCTCTCCTCCGACACGGCTGCTTCTATGGCGCGTCATCCCCGGATTGGGGGTCGTGTCACACACCTCGCGCTGTAATTTTGTTTGAGGACTTTGTGTATATCAGAACAATTTTTTTAAATGTCACGCGTTCCATAAAACACGACACCTGGGGCTTTCGCGTTAAAAACTTGCAGACAGTCTGTAGCACCTCCGCCGACCACGGAACATCTTTGGTCACAACGCGTTGTCATATACCCAACGGGTATGCCACCCTCGGTGAACACGACTTCCGTGTAGTCTTCTGAGTGCGCATGGAAGATTTGGAATGCATCAAAGTTTTCTGTGGTCGACCTTTTTAGCGCTTGTACTAAAAGTAATTGATTGGTTCGTTCATTGATTGCGTGATGCATACACCCAGCAGCGCACATAACAAGGGGTGCTGCTGTCGCATACACTTCTGTGTATGGAGTGTTGACCAATGCCCTACCGCGGGTACTTGCAACTCTGTGGGTAAATAGAATTTTGCTAATTTAGCAGCAGAAACTGTCGCTTATGCGCCAGGGTGCAAAAGCTTAGGTCTAGCGCTCCGCTTTGAGGTCTTAGCACGTCAGCCGGTACTCGCCAGTTTAATTGGGTTCTGCACGACAGGTGTACGTTTTTTATTAAGTACCAGTTGACGACGTTAGACCTCTAAGAGGAACGACAAGCCTAACGCCGTATGTTTGTACTCAACATTAGGCAAGCTTAAAGTTCTTGCTAACGAAATGACAAACAACGTCCTACTCTCTGTACGTAGAGCTAAGGGTATCAGATGATGGCATTAGACCTTAACGTTACGAATTGGGTCAGGCCATCGTACATTCGCGTTTTCTTGTTTTGATTGTGCTTCAACATTTGCAGAAGCGCATATTAAACTGAAAAATACACTGGGGTCACAGGGTCTCTTCAAGCCCTCAAGACATGAGCAAGGTAGTTTTTGGCTGGCGCCGCCCTTTCCTGATTGCGCCAGTATCGAAAGAGGTGACAGAGTTAAATTCCGTCTCGTGGTCTGACAAGCACAATTTTTAACCCACTAATGTGGGAGAGTTGGTCGCTGAAGCAGTGAAACATAAAAAAGCGCGATAAGGGCGAGACTTCAGGAAGAAACCGCGAAGGACCAACGCCGGTCTTCGGCATTAGTCATGTGCGTCCTCTTACTTAAGTCTCCTCCTTAACGCACTCTTCCGTTATATCTCATTGCTTTGCAGTTGCATATTTGCCGGCATGTAGCAGGGCAGCACCTAATGCTGTGCCCAGTGCCTCACTTATATAGGGATCCGGGAAGAATGGGGGTTCTATCAAGCACCACCCAAACAGAAAGCTGCAGGTGCATGTAGTGTTTTGTCGCAGGCGGCGTAGCACTCCTCAGTCCTCTTGGGCAGACATTGCGGATGGCGGAAATTTCCCTTCGGGTCTATCACTTGAAGGCGCCATGCGTTTTGAAAGCATCATACCAAACCGATAACTAACTTTCTACCTCAGGTGTAGTTCGGCTGCCTAGTTATCTTCGGTGTAGAATGGGATTCTTTCTAGGTAGTATTTCGCCCGCTATACCGGTGATGATGTCGCCCGCTATACCAGGATGACATGCCAGTGCCCACGATATTAAGTAAAATCTTCGATGATTACTTAACTCCAATCAACGCGCGCTTCGCAGGCAACTGGTTCGAATCCGGCTGCGAACACATCTTTTTCTGTGTTTCTTTATTAGCAATTGTTTTGATCGCGAGAGAAGTCTTCACAACCAGATATATGACCCGCACGGTTCGCTGCCCTCTAAAGTGCGCCTTCTGCGATTGATGTGACTGGGCCTTGTACCTAACCCCATAACCGATGGCACCTTGGAAATTGTGAAACGGCTTTTCTTGTGCCACCGGGTACCGAGCTTATTAACGGTGACCTACGGGCCCCAGTCATCTAACAATGACGGCGGCTTCTCTGTCGGAATGTTAGCAGCAGGCGAACATGTCCACGGAGCTGCAAGAATAATGAAGGGAAGCCAAGTCGTTTTCTCCCTGATGCAACCCCGACAGCTTTCTATTCAGCGGCCAGACCTCTGACAAAAGGACCCCTGCTTCCTAACCCTGTTCCAGGAAAAGCGTAAACAAATAAAATTCACCCTTTATCTTCAGCCAGTCTCCGCTTAACGTACATGAGTGTGCGGGATTCTTCTTCTTTTAAGTGAGATGCTGCAGCTAAGTAAGGGTCCCTGGGGCAGTTCCTTGTTCGCCAAAATGGAGCCTTGGCCGTCGCCTATGGTCTATTCATCCAATCAATCATTTACAGATGCCCTGCTCTTGCTTATAATGTTGTCTTTTTTTTCTTTTTCGCTTTTCTGTGTGGATCAAGGGGGCTCTGTGGCTTTGTTGGCTTCGTGGTATTCACTAAAAGGACATCATGCCTCGTGTGTGTTGGCGTGGTAAAATCGATTTATGATCTTCCCTCACTACCACCGCATAAGAGAGGCTACTGCAAATGAAACAAGTAGGCTAAATCTCCTCCATATAGTGGCACCGTTTGCTTTCGAAATGCCCTTATTCAAACAATTCATGTATTTGTACGCTGCAAGCATTTGTTCCTAATGACCGTGAATTTTCGCTCTAAGCCTTGGGCATCTTTTTTATATGTTTACGTTCCGGTAATGTAATACTCATCGATGCACTAAACATTTTGCACAAATAAGGCTGTTTCCGGACCTTCCAATTGTTCCAGAATGCTAAATGTGGAGCAAGATGGCGGTGTTTTCGTTGATGCAGATGATGGTTACGGCATGAGTTATTGTAGAAGCTCGGGATGTCGGCTGCTGAAGGAGACGAGAAAAGAGACGCTGTGCTGTTTCGCAGTTTTATGGAGACAATTTATTTTCAAAAGAGGAGCACGTAGACCGGGTCGCCTGGCGAGGGAAAGGAGGGGGATTCCCGCGTTCTCATAAAGAAGAGAGAGGGGAAAGGGGCCTCTCAGAGAGCAGACGGCCGCGGCGGCAGGTGTCGGCCGGACAAAGTAAGCGTCCCCGTGAACGACGAACGTTGAAGAAGAAGAGGGATGATTACGCAGTGAGCGGCGGCGGTGTCGCTAAGGTGCGTCCGCGACAGAAGGAGCGTTCTTCTCGACAAGCCTTCTGTAGACAGGAGAGAAAGGGAAAGACCCTGTGGCGGGAGTCGCCTGCGCTACGCCGCCGTGAGGCTTCCGCTACAATAATATGGTAGGGTAGTTCGTGGAATGCGCACACATTGAGAAGTTTTCTCAAGTGCTAGCGGTGTTCCCTTTGAACATGTTCACTGTAAGCTTCACTGCTCCAAGTAGATGTCTGACGGCCCTCAAAATTTTATTTCTAAATTGTCATCGCTTAAAATATAACAATTGAAAATGAATTTTTTTTCGAACAGCCCCCTCCACGTGTTGCCGCCTAAAGTTCCCTGTGTCTTATATTCCTGTGTTTTTAGGATTAGTGAAAGCATAGGGAGTAGCCGGGATTCACTTTTAAGTAATGACCAAGTTACTTCTATCATAAAAACAAGGTAATACAACCAATGCCTAATTGGCTTGCGAACGTTAGGGTGGAGAGTTGGGCTGCTTGTAAGCACGTTAAAAGAAAACCTTGAGCAGTTCAAAATAACGTGGAAAGGGGATGACAGCAGGAATACGTACGGCTAAGAAACAAGTATCACGGATTAGAGGACATATTTAAATAGAAATCATAATAGACCAAACTGCGAAAAATTGTGTCGTTCCGGCTCTGCGACGTTTAGCACTGACAACAGCTGGTACTATGGAGTAACAAAAAGAGAAACAAAGAACGGCTTTGTAAGTACTGTAAGGTATGAACTCTTGTGGACAGATTACACCGGCAAAACTGGGTCAGATTGCAATGCCACAGGACCGGGTGGTCCTGGTACTCTAGGAGAGGCCTTCACCTTGCAGTGGTCATAATGATATCAACGATGATTATCACGGTGAGAGTGTTGATGATGATAGCTATACTTCAAGCACCACTGAGCGATCACTCTGTCTGCAGTTGAACTGACGGTGTATAGGAAGAATTATTCAAGATGGCGTAAAAAGAGAGCTGTACAAAACGATGCCGCTTTGACATGAGAAATGTAACCTTTTGTTGGTTCGGGAGTCTTCGAGCACCAAATAAACAACGCAATGTACTCCCAAGTACCGCTTGACGCCACGTTAGAAACGTCGTGACACCAGAAAATTCGTGATGGTAGAAACATCATGTGAGTGAATTCTGTGGTTTTTTTTTGTCGGCCGAGGACCCTCCAACTAAGTCAACCATACATTTCATACGTCAATACAATGTCGTTTCTAATTGAGGGCGGTCAGCTTGCGCCATTTTTGGTTATAAGGCCCCTCATTTGGGTATTTCGGAAGTGTTGCCAGTTAGAGTCTTTTCTCATCACAGGTTTCACTTTTACTGTGAGCAACTTCGTCGCGCCAGATGTTACGAATATCTGCTGATCTAGCTAATTGTTTCTGTGGACGAGCAAGCCCCTTCATGCAATCCCTGCCATGCAACGGGTGATCCTTTCTTCAGCCAAGGTCCGATCGGGACACGGGGCAAAGTGGTCTGTTGATTGGCTTCGGATGACAGCAGCGCATGGCAGCCCCAGAGGAAGAGTGATGGCGTGGGATTGCCTTGTACCCTAGAGCTGGGAAGGATTCAGACAGGCTCGCCAGTACTTACCTCAAGCAGTATTTATGGCCGTAAAGAAGCCCGGAATGTTGATGCAGGGGCTAATACTCACGAACGTTACTGCGGGTAAATAATACTGATATGTTTCACGTCGTAGGCACTCTGCATGCAGGCTCAAGTGCAGTGCCAAGAGAGTAATTTGGTTTTTTACACTAACTATACTTTTTGGAGCTGGTTTAAACCATGGTTTATAGCATAGTTATAATTTGTCTCAGTAATTATGCCGAGTAATTCAGCCGTTTTTTCAAAACCTTACTTAATCTGTAATATGGTAAGTACGTATTCCATCAGTGTCCACGCCAAGTATCTGTTTGCTGGATTTTACTATGTGTTCCGCTATCATTTTTTAGAGATTGTAATACAAAACTACGGCGTTATATCATTATACCAACACGTTTGCAGGAAATGTCATGCCATCTAGTTCGGCGGGCAAAGAAAACGTTTTAGTTATCCTATTACGTTGGTCCTGGTGAGAGTCGCTCAGAAAACGTTAAAGCTCTTACACCAGTCCAATTAGTTTGTCTACATCCTTTTTGGGGAACTGACTTTGGTATCCTCTTTATGGGGCATTATTGAAAACAACATATTATTGCAGCGTTGTACAGGGTCCAAGCGGACGAAAAGACGGAACAGTAAAAAACAAGGACAGAAATGCTTTTACCGGTATAAATAATTCAAATGATTACAGATGAGTTAATCTCGTGAGCTTTGACAAGTAAACAACACAAAACACTGTAACGAAAGTCGAAGGATGGACGATACCAAATTAATTTCTTTGGCTTTTGTCCTCGAGTCTTGCAGCTTATGTAAATATGACTCTTTGTTGTTCATTTTACCTCTTATGAAATTTTTACTTAATACTTGCGGCCGCCCTTCCAACAATTGAAAAAAAATCATTCAGGAGCAAACCCACCAACGCCACTTCAAGCGGAAACTTACTCGTAAAGGTGCCACACTAACGGCCTGGAATAAGCAAGACCGCACCCCTTACCTGGTTTTTCGATACACATTCCTCTGTGGAAACGTCCTGTCCTCACCGATGCAATGAAAATCACTCCATCGTCCGCACAACGGCAGTCTTAAAACAGAAACGTTATCTTAGGCCATTCACCAAAAAAGAATCCGACGAAATCGACATTTATACTGACGCCAGCCTGACACCACCAATGTTGGAACTGTCTGGCTTTCCCCAGGTGACCGAACCATTATGAGAACCCGGCACGCCCAAATTACTGTCACACCAACGGAATCAGAACTACTCACAATTACTCATGCTCTTGACTACCTTATGTACTGACACCATCAACACATACCAAAAAAGATCAGAAAATTACCCGATTCCTACCAAGCATTTCAGGAACATCGAGGCCCATGTTCAACGCACCCTTCAGTAAACCAAATTATCAGGCACACAATGACCTTATAAAACTAGGGCCTTTAAGTCCGCATAGACTGTAATCCTTACCATGATTTGGCGGCAGCCGGGAA
Organism: Haemaphysalis longicornis; assembly: GCA_013339765.2. Lineage (NCBI taxonomy): Eukaryota > Metazoa > Arthropoda > Arachnida > Ixodida > Ixodidae > Haemaphysalis > Haemaphysalis longicornis. The sequence goes on from CM023451.1 coordinate 69,715,058, forward strand.
TCAGGCAGTCCATAGAACTCCGCAGGAGGCTTGCTCTTTTCTCTCCTCCGCTGACCGCGCTGTACCCCAGGATTCAGACCTTTCCTGACTGCTTCGATACGACCGAAAGTATCAGCATACCCTCCACCATCCGCATGGACAGGCACAAACACGAAAACAAACTCCGACTCAAGCAACGTACTCCAAGAGATAACGTTTCTAGAAAACCTCCCCTTAGAAAGGCCCAAGAAATATTTACTAATAAATTCTATACAGACGCATCATTACCACCGGAAACAATCCGCAAATGGTACTACCCTCACACCACCCGAAATATCCATGCTTTCAGGAAAGTCAACAAGGCTGATTTGCATCACCTGGTTTAGACAGGCCCCCAATTCTCTCGATACCAAAATTTCACTTCCCCATACCCAGATACCAGAACTGATATCGATGGCCTCACATTAGACGAACATACCGTTAACCTTAACATATACTTCCCCACTAAGAGTGGTCTAGCGCGAGTTATACTGAGATGGCCTGCACCAGTGAATAGACCATTCAATGCTGAACAAGCCTCCCAATTAAAAACTCATACCCGACGACCACGCACTCATGAAGAATCTCTTTGATCCACGAATCCTCCAATTCACACTAACCCCCCGAGGCCTCCTGTATTCCAGTTTCGAATAAAACATTTAACAACTTTGGGTCCTGTTTCTGTGCGCTGTGCCCGAAAAATGCCCAAATACCAATTAGCCGACCAGTGGACACCTGTACGCTTAGGCAGAAAGAGGCCATCGTCATGGTCTCCGTCGAGAAGAAAGTTCGCTAGTAACTACATGTACATCACCGTAGTTCGAGCGGCAGTCTTCGATGTACGTGGAAAAGAAATAGACAAAGCAATCATCTCAGGCGATTGGTCTAGAAGGTCAAGGTAAACCACCACAATCTCACAAAATCCTCGCAGACACAGCTGGTTGTTATTCGTCACACGTGCTGTTGCATCCACGTTCGCCCCTTTCAGTGTTCCATGGAAGAGCAAGCCAAAAACGTCGCTAGACCGGCGTTTCTTTCGTAGAGTTCTCTCTCTCTCTCTCTCTCTCTCTCTCTCTCTCTCTCTCTCTCTCTCTCTCTCTATGTCTCTTAGGAAACCAAGTTTCTTGTCACGTCTTTCTCGACTCTGTATTTGGGGTCCCACTATTCGAACTTCGGTTCTTTTATGCATTCTTTGTTTTTGTTCCGGTATCGTCCTCACGTGATTGGTGCTCTGTAATAATCTGGTGCCCGGTTGGTGCTCTGTAATAATATGGCTTGATGAGGGGAGAGAAGCGCGCCATTACGACAAAGATAGTAAAGCTACGAAAAGAAAAAATACAAAGTAAGCACATATTTAGACAGCTGCTTTCAAATCTCTTCGGTAATCATGTTAACCTTCGCTCTCTTGAGTTCATTCGGTGTTTCTAGTTTCTGTTTTTCCTCTGGTCCACTGGGCGCAGAGAAACTAACGATTATGTGTCTTCTCGTTCTTTTTGTTTTGCTTGATAACGTTGTGGCCTTTCCTCTTCACGAACAGCGAAGGTAATCAGTGCCGCCGGCTGCTAATTGAGTTCTGACCTGAGTACCTGGGCGCAGTGTTTGTTTTATCTTTATTTTTGTTACGCTAGAGTCCGTACTTTGTGACCTCCTGATTATGCCTGCCCGTTTCGATGCCTTAATAAAGGTTTGGGTTTATAATATAAGGGCGGTTCAAAAAGCTTTATTTTTTGTTGGTTCCGACTTGATGGGAGGCCGTTCTGCCTGTTTATCCTTCCGCTCAGCTGTTATCTCCGCTTTGGCAAGCATTAATGCGGTCAGAGCAAAGGACGTGGGAACGGTCAAATGGCTTTGGCTTAGGGTCACCATATGGCTGCAGCATTACGCAAGGCGCGCAGATTAAGGTTACTTTTTTTAATACATCCAGAAGTTAACTGCGTGCTGCGAAGTTTTTTGGGATTTTTTTTTGTTAGTGTTGATCCGAAGCCTTCTTGCATTAATACATAGTCTTGCGGCTGACCGCCGTATTACCCTTGTTTTATTTTTAATGTAAAGATTGGCATTCTCCCTCACGATTTTATTTTGTGCTTTGCTTTATTGTGTGCGCGCTCAAACTTTGCTATGCATCTTTTTAACTTCTTGAGAGAGCTCGCCTTGTAAATACAGTTTTTTCCACGAAAGCTTTCATAAGGCCTCAGCAGGATTTATGTTCATGTCGGAGTCGTCCAGTAAGAAACATTTGGGGAGAGCAGCGCCCGCGATGCAGCTTTTAACGTCATCCTATCGCTTTGCCATGAAGGACAAGAATTTAAAGCACTTTACAACTGTTCTATTCAGAAACATGCCCTCCGCGATGACTTAACTGTTAAGGATGTGAGGGTCATATGACGTCTGCCTGCAATTAGAATTGTAACGACACGGCAGGTCAGTCACTGTCTACAAAAATACACAGAACGACCCTTTCTGCGACTGACAACGAGAAAATTCAAACAAATTTATCCCTACCAGTCAGAGGCTTTTCATTTCACCAAGGTACTATGGATGTCTTTATAAATGTACAGCGGCATTGTTTGAACGTCCTGCTCTTGTAACTGGGAGATGTTCGGTTGATTATCCGTTAACATGTTCGAGCTTTGTCACTAACGGCTACAGCGACGCTAATAGTGGTGACACCAGAAATGGCCATCTACAATTTCAAGGCGATGCATTTTATGGCTGTGAATTCGTGCAGTTTGGTTCTGGGTCGGAAAAAACTCGGTTCCCGAATATGACGAAAAATTGCTCGTTACTACACAAAAACATTTTCTCAGGATTGCCATACTCCCTAATGCTAAATTTGAGCACAGCGCGAACTGCAGTCTCCTTGGTCACGGCGCATAACTGCTGTGCCACCGGATGTGATTGCGTCATCAGGAAACGCGTGATGGCGAGCGGGACTATGACGTTATTTCGCAGTGAGTCCCGCTGCCGAGCAAATCTTGTGCGGCCTCTGTATTCCTCTCTCCCCGTTGTACTTTCGCCATACTTCTCCTGCGCTTTCTTGCTCGCTCTATCTCGTCTTCCTTCGTTGTACTCGCCGTTCCCTCGATTAAATTGAGGGACAACCACGCGGAGCGACACAAGCGGGTACTTAAGAGCTTGCGCTCTAAAACTTACACGTCTTATTCCTTGGATATGCATTTCAGGTACATTAGTTATCAATAGGCACCATTTTTAAGATCAGTAGACTCTCTGGTGAAGAAAACGTTTTCGAAGATTTGCCGAGGTGCGAGCCGCGTCATTTGCGACTACGTTCGCACCGCTTTCTCCTTGTCGGTTGTTTCAAGCGCTTGAATGTCTAGTTTCCTCTGGCTCCTCGGGTGGTGGTCCCATCGTCAAGACAAGCTGCCGTTTCCCATTTGGAATTTCATGTCTTTTTTGTCGTCGTACTGGGAAGGTTGCGTATAGTCGAGACTACAACATCGCTCACCATACAGTTTCAGCCTGAAGTGGCTCGCGAATCTTCATTTTAACGCAGGTGCATGCGGTCTTTTACCCCGATTAAAAAAAACTATTAAACAGCCCCTATCTGTGTACCTTGGCGTGTACCGTGCCTTGGGCCACCGAACCGATCACGGGATATAAAAAGCGACACACGCGTAAAAGCACCCGCACATCACAAACCTCTCTTCCGAGTGAAGACTGCAGCATAACTGGCTCGTAGTACATCCGCACAACGAGAACGCTAGCAACAGAACACATTCAACATTACGTAGATGTGCTTCCAGGCACACCAACGGCTCGCACTGCGGCCAACACCCTAACAATGAACACGCCCCCTGGACATGCCGAACAGACAAGCCAACCTGGGGCCGAATTCTCTAAAAAACGGGCGTCGCTTCGAAACGACGGGGCAGCGCCATGCAAATGCATATGTTCTGGGGTTGGGGCCATCGCTTTGTGCTGTTTCGGGACGGGCCGCAGAAAAGACGCGCCGCAGAAAAGCAGTGTGGCAAGGGCTCGAAGCTACAAGCGCAACGACGGGGGTCAGTGGGCGTCACTTTGCGCCCTTGCCACACTGCTTTTCTGCGGCTCGTCTTTTCTGCGGCCCGTCCCGAAACACCACAAAGCGACGGCCCCAACCCCAGAACACATGCATTTGCATGGCGCTACCCCGTCGTTTCAAAGCGACGCCCTGTCGTTTTAGAGAATTCGGCCCCTGAGATCTTCCCTCTAAGAATTCCCGCAACAGAGCACCCTAGTGGCTAAGAGGCGTGGGTCACATCCCCAAAGGATCTTGAAGGAATCTATTGGATCACATTAGTAAATCACACGAAAAACACGCCACGACTACACAAGTCCCGGTAACCCCACCAAGTAGCCGAACAGCCCTTTGGATACGGGCTCCGAGGCAAAGTTCTCTCTCTTTTCTCTCTCTCTTTCTGTGTGTCTCACCTTTAAACACAATGCAGGAACTATTACAGGCATACCCGGTCCGTGAAGCGGTATCTATGTCAAATGTACATGCCGTTGCGGGTTATATTTTACACCGGAGGTAAGTTTCGTTGGGGGTTTGTTCCAATAGGCAGGAGCCAATATGGGTGCAACTCTGGTCTGTGCGTCTATTACGCCACTCTGTGGAGTTGTTTGGAGCTGGTATTTCGTTTCAGTTTGATGCTGTTCGTTCACCTGTTGGGATGATTTAGAACATGACCCAGAAAAGAACGATTTTCCGAAATGTTTAAACACAAGGCAAACGGTGCCTCAAGATAATTGAGTTCTATCCGCGCTTCTGTTAAGTTTCCGGAACACAAGAAAATTCAGACAAAGAAAAAAATAAGTCCTTTTAGGATACAGGAGCTTGACAGTACCGAAGGAGGAATCAAAACCCTGTTGCAAATACTTTTTAAAGGCACAGGACTGCCGGCCACACCAGGAAAATGAACTAATATTGCACAACTGACGACAAAAACAGGACAAAATGTTTATCTCTTCAGTCTACAACAATATTAAAACGAGATAAAAAGAACTGTTAAGCTTTTCTGTTAGGTCAATCGCTTTATTTTACCTACTTAGTTCTACTTCTTCCTTGCAGGTTTGCTTGAGCATTCCGTCCGCTTCCTATGACGATTTGCGTGTTTCTATAGAATTGTTACAAGCCGTTCTTCATTTGCATTACTTCGCAATACTCAATTGAATAAATAGATTAGCTAGACAATGCTAAAGCGCTGCGATTGAACACGCTGTGATTGAACATTCGAGACAAGTTTGATCCACGGTGTTCTATCAGTGTCCGACTAGGGTACAACCCCGTTTATATCTCCCCAGGTTTTACGACAACTCGGGTTTTACGACGGACTACTCGACACCCGGCAAAGTGCCCGTAGAAATAATGCAATAAAGCCCTCCGTTATCCGACGCAATGTCATACTTGACCCGTGTTATCGGCCGACCCACGCTAAGCGTCACACTGACCAGCGCACGAAATAAAAGTGCCGCATAGCTTTTCTTCTCACTCGCGTTTGTTTCTCTCCCCTCCAGCAGCCGCCGGCTACTCTGCACAATCCATCTGTCCCTGTCCTCGAGGGCATATTCGCTTGTGGTGCAGCGGTCACCGGGGAGGTGGGCTGCTGTTCATTCTTCCAACTGGCAGCGAATCGCCGACGAGGTTACGCTGACAGGCTTAGACTTCTGCGTTACGATCGTGTTTGCCATTTTTCGCAATGTCTGGCGGGAATCGTGGCAGTGAACGGCGGCACAAGGTTTAATTCAACTGCGGTGTTTTAACACACTGTTATTGGCACCTGCCCTGCATTATTCTTTCGCGTTTACTTCTTTTATTGATTCAGGTTTCCGAGCCCTACAGTGTATGAGTTTGTAGTTTACATTGAAGTTTCCTGCAAATCTTTCGTTCGAGACTGTATGTGTAGGCGTAATTGTGTTTTGGGATCTTATGACGCCAGCATTTTACGACGCTTTCCAGGGTGCCGAGAAAGTCGTATTATGGGGGTTCTACTTTGCTTTGCTTTAATACAACCCGTAGAAACAAATTACAATTTTTTATTCAGTGTTAGCATATGCGCGTTCCGTGCGTTTTAATTTAATAGCGATAGATTGTGCCCTCGTTATAGTTGGTAACAGAGTGGGTATAATGAGCTGCCGGAAGCGTTTTGATCTCATCATTGCATTTCACTGGTCCCTCTCAACAAACTACAAATCACAAGTGCAAAATAAATTATATGATTGATAGCCACGCGTTGGCATTTCTATCGAATTCTATACGAAAACCATTGGGATCCTTTTGTTCCTCTCCGTATATCTCAGTATTGAATTTGAGACTCCTGCAGCAGCCGCATGAGAACTTCTGTCCAAAGAAAATGCTGAAAAACGAGATGAAATCTGAGCGCCTTAGCGAATTCCACTTCTAGGTTAACAGCACGCAACTGTTGAGATTCAGTGCACTACTCAATAAACGAAGCACAGTAACGTGCCGACTATGGGTCAACGGTGTAAAAAATATGGCAGGAGGGCGCGTCTACCTCGAAAACAATTTTCCCTTCACGACGGCGCTCTTCAACGGAATCCAGATCACGTCTCGTCTTTCCACCGGAGCGAAGAAAAAGTGGACTCCTTCTAAACTTCGGACGAAGCACAGAAATTTTATTTTAACCGCGTCGACTCCACAGGGTTGTGTCGGCCGATACCATCGCCGGAAAACCTTTTCAACTCCAGGAACTGTTGTGACATTGCTTGTTCTCGACGGTGCAGACAGCTTCAGCGTCCTAGCCTGCGGAAAGGCAAAAACAGTTGGAGAAACAGTTTTGAGTCGAGATCAATAGGATTTGTGGAAATGTTCGTAAAATAATAAGCTACAAAAATTCTTAGATTTGCCGACTAAAACGTGAGCATCCTTACACGGCTTCTCTGTTTCAACAGCCTTGCGTTTTCTTTGTGGCACTTTAGGAGGGCGTGAATTCGGGCAGCGGTTCGTGCTTTTTTTTGTTAGTTATTGATGTATTTTCGCAGGATTAGATATACTTGTGTGGTTTTCTGAGCTCATTCTCATTTCTTATTTTAAAATTTTTGTCTACCACTTTTATTTCTTTGAATTTCTTTTAATTTAGGGAGTTGTTTCTTTGTAGTTAATCGTTTAGTCAGACAGCTTTGTTAGGTATGCCGTTGAGATTTTGCGACATGGTTTTTTTTAATTTTTAAATCATTTTCTTTTCTGGCAGCGGAAACATATTTTCAGATTTGTCAATTAATAGCCAGACCGCGCGCCTGTCATTTTGTTTGCTTACATTTCATTTGCGTTTTTATTTGTTACGATGGTGAACACTTGCGTCAATAAACGAATACCTACCCTAACTTGACCAATTACGCATTTTTGTGGAAATACAAACCAAGCACAAGGCGGAGTACCAATTTCTTGAATTGGAGGACTAGAGGAATCCTTCACCAGACAGGTGCCCAAGACATGGTGCTATAAAAGCTGTCGTTATGTTCATTAAAAGTTTTTAGAAGAAGATCAATGAAATCCCATTTATCGAACTTGTCACTCCCTCCCGATGTATGCATTTCGTTTCGACACAGCAGGCATTCAAAAATACAAGAAAGCCTTAAAATATCAGTTTCCGCTATAAACGACATTACTTACAAATTCCTAATTAACCCTAAAGCCAGCAGTTTTGTAATTCTATCAAAAAGATTTTAACCATAGCTTGAGGTAGGCTATCATCCGGATGATGGTAGGGTGTTAAGGATTGTTGAGATCTTTAAGACAGGTGACAAATTTTGCCATAAAATTATAGACGAGCATCAGAACCTGCATACCATGGAAAATAATATTAAAAATATCGTTTATTTTCCTTTTGTACAAGTATGGAGTGTCCGCAAAAAGCTGCGTGAAAGCTTGACACATGGCGGCCGCCCCGTGTGTGACTACAGCGGGGCGTACAATACCAAACAGCACGTATAATGGTCTTTATATATTACACGATTGTAGGTATTGTAAGGCGCGCACCAGGAGTCTTGGGGAACGTCTTTATTAGGCGAGGCTTGTCCTACGTGGCAGGGAGCGAGCCCCAGATAACAACCAAGACGGGCGTTGATGATGATAGACAACTGATGAAGATGATGAAGCATGATTGCATGTGGAAGACAGGCCTCCGGAGTACGAGTCCACTGGCGCATACCCTTCTGCTAGTACTTGACACATAGCGTCTGTGTACAACTACCGGAGCATTGTTCGGACGCATATTCCTCTGGTGTCGGGGCGCTAACCAGGGCTTACAATATTTTTACAATCCAAAGGGACTACAGAAGTACAGACTCAAACACACTTTAGTGCTTCAATGAAATAACGGTTTTGTTACAGGGATGCAAAGTACAGTCTAGTTGCACGTGTATAAACAAAAAATACGAGTTCCTAGTTGCAACACAGGAGGCTACAAAGGCAAGCTAGGCGACGATTATTAACCAATCATGAACAAATCACACAAACATTTCTTTCAACTACTTTTTGAACCGTGAATAAATATCATTTGACTTGGTGGCAAGATCATTTATTACTGTTGGTAGGGTGTAACCGATTGATTTTATGGCATAATTATTGTGATTTTGGTGTGTACCTCGTATCAGAATGCCGGGTGAGGCAAGCGAGAGCATTTTATTTTAACCTCGCTAGTTCACTGTAACAATTATTGCGATGCTTAACGGCAGTAATGTATGATTGCGTGAGACGATATTTGTAGTAGTTTGTAGCTCACACGTCATTTAATCGCATAATAGCACACGTATCATAATAGCACACGTGATCTAATCGCAGTTTGTCAAACTGTTTAAGGTAATTTTCAGTCTAGCGATTGGCAGAAAACGGGCCGGCAAACTTTTTACCTGCAAAACGCTACTGCGTTTCACTGCGTGGCACTGTGTTCCACTGACTAATTGCGTTCCGCGTTACGGCACACGATAGAATCCATGTTTCTAGATATCTCGAAAATGCTCGACAAAGTACCGCATGATTTATTTATTTTGTAACTATGGAACCTCAATTTAGAAGATTAGGTGCTCGTGCTGGCTGATTGATTTTCTCAGTAACCGTTATCAAATTGCGACTGCAAGTAAATTTGACTCGTCCAGTGTTCCGGTTGGCTCTGGGATCCCAGGGGGCTCCATGTTAGGACTTTCGCCTCTTCCGGTCAAAATTAATGATTTTGCTCTGAACATTACTTCTTCAGTTATTCTTTTCACTGATGACTGCGTAATTTAACGAGAAATTATTACTCATTCAGTAGTACCTAATTACAGACTTATGGAGATGCGGTTGAGGAATGGTATGAGATTTTGGATATGAAATTAAGTATTGACGAATGTAAATACCTGGATGTAAGCCTGTTGCGCTGTATATTTATGTGTTCTGTCTTTCAAAATATTTCTGTCACACAAACGCATATTATTTATTAGCCTTGTTTGTCGTATTTGTCACCTTATTTACTGTACGCGCGTCTGCATTTTCTATACCTTTTTATATCAGTTCTCGAGTTACTAACAAGAGGTCGACTACAGTGTTTACTTTGGGCCTCTTTCTGTATATTGTGTTGTATGACATTCAGCAGGATCCAATAAACCTTGTTTCAATTCAATTAAAAAAGCCGTCACAGCAGTAACAGCAGCCCATAACACATTAATAGTGTTCATCTGGTAGGAGTTAACTTTTATTAATATCTGGGCGTTCACTTAAACTCTACATTATCCTGAAGGCAAACAATTTATATGTCACAAATGAAACTAAGAGCAAGTTAGGCTAAGTTCGAAGAATTTTTTATCATACGCTTATTTGACTGGAGCTCTTACTTTACAAGGCATTGGTACGTAGAAAACTTGAATACGCTTCACCTGTATGAAATTCTCGTCTGGAATCACTGATCTACAAACTAGAAAGGGTACCCAAGCTGGCATCGCGCTTCAGCCTTTCTAATATTACCATCGTACCTTCAGCGTGACACCAATGAATGCAAAACTAGCATTACCTCTCCTTCCTGTTCACAAGGAAGTGCTTTGGCTATGTCAGTCTTAGACCGCGTGAAGAGTGAGAGGAAGGGGGTGTTCAGTGCAGGACGGCCCGTTCTCACTGGCGCTCTGTGCGACCGCCCTGGTCGCCCACCCCTAAGACCGGCACTGGTCATAATAACTGAACGACGAATATGTCAGTCATTAACTAAGGTATGACAATGGCAACGTAAGAGGTGCGCCACGCTTGGTCATGGAGGTTCATTGCACTAGAATGTCCATGTAAGTAAACACGACTCACCAAGGCAATGTTTCAAAGCTTTATCACCGGGGGTCACAGTCAGCGTCACATTACACGCCGGCTTCGCTGAGCTAAGCTATGACACTTCTGTGGCGCGCATGCCGGCTGAATGAGCCTCGGTGCAGTCGAATCAGAAATATGTTCACTGTAGTAAATCCTACATAATTTGTGCACGCTGTCACAGCCCCAATGAATGTTATTCTGCAATGTAGAGGGGAGCATTAAACCGGGAACAGGGCTAATAGCTGCAACAACAATGGGAAGCAGTCCGGAGGGACGCACAGCTCTTTCAAACCGAACTGCTTGAGAACTATCAGTGGCGCCCCTGCAGTTCGCGCTCATGACTTATACCCATGTACAAACATTGCGTGGATAGTAACACACACCGACGGTGGGTGCCCTGCCAAAGTTACAAAAAGCAACTATGAAGCAAGCAATCTCAACAAACCAATTACAGTTCATCAAGCACTGTAATAAAGTAACCAATTTATTAATTATCAGCAACCATAATTTAAAACAGCGTTGATCACAGTGGTTGTTCAAATGCGCAGCACCTAACTCAGATCCTACTCCAATGTTTTGCTTCTCCTTTCCCGTAATTTCTATTGTTGCTTCTTGCCCGCTGATGCTAATTTTGGCTGTAATTTAACCGCGAACTCGAAATCATTGGAGCGATGTGACCTAATCATTTTGTAGGCCGTATGAAGAGCCAGATTTCTGGCAGTTAGGTAATGAATGTTTGGATTGAAGCACCGTTTTGTAAAACCACTTCTTTGGTTGCTACCCCCCTCCCCCATTCTTGGCACAACTGAACACAAAAAGGATGTTACAAGATAGTATGGATGTGAGGTCCATGCGTGGCAAGGTAACACCTAATCTCTAGCAAGGGCGCGACATATTTTGGTGCTGTGTTTTTGGCCCCTTTTGTGCTGCATTCACGTAAGTCTTGTGAATATAATCACCGTGTGGAGACGACATACCTTACACTGCATGTTTCTCTCGACTTTACAACTTCACCTTTTCATACAATGCATACAGTACCACTTTCTCTTATATTGGACGGATGACCGTACCATTTTGTATCTTTACGGGTGTCTTCTGCACGTCATACTCAGCTAGTAACAGAAAAATATTCACACGCGCCATTCTCCTCGTGTCTTCTGAATTATTTCTGACGTGTACTCGCGAAAGGCTTAGGCCTCCGGGGTGCATTGCTCTGACAGAGATAATGGAATCTGGCTGTCGCGCGAAATTTCAAATGAGGGAAAAAAAGTCTACCCTGCAAGAAATAGAGCGAAAAAACTATGCTGGCGTATTGATTCGACAGAACGTGTTACGCAGCTCTTCTCATCTGGATGTTTCCTAGTGGTATATAGTATTTCGGGCGTGCATTTCAAAGTTGACGAGGAAACTCGAAGTGCATTTTCGGGTGACAGGCGTTAAGAAAGCTTTTGGCGTAGGCAGGCGGATTGTCTCGTTCTTAATCTATTCCCTTGTCTTCTCCGCTTTTCTTCTATATCATTCATATTATTTGAAGCAACAAAAACACAACAAACGAACAAAATTGGCCAACTCAGAAGGCAAAAATTTCATGGCATCGTCAAAGTTCACGGTTTTAATTTTGGAGTTGAAGAAAACATTATAATAACCTGTCAGAAAAGGCGCACCACCCGTTAGTACTGAGAGCCGAAATGAAATGAGGAATCTGTTCAGACGGGGAAAAGAATACGCCAATGTCTCGACATTTCGGCGCTCGGAGAAGATACCTAAGTGGCCAAAACTAATGCGGAACTCACCACCATAGCGCTCCTCATCGCCCAGGTGTCGCTTCGATGCGTAAAACTCCAGATCTATTTCAATGCACAATTACGGCGACCTGCAGCTGTAGCTAATGAAGCAATAGTTGGCTGCCTGCTTCCCCGCTGGCCATTGCCGGTAAGAACTACGCACGCCCTCGAAGTACTCGTCACCCAAAAGTGCGCCGTATCAGGCAGATGGATAAGTGGTCATACTGCAGAAGCGTGGCTTTCGGAAAGGGTTCAAGGAACCCTGATACCTGTGACGACAAAAAGCGCGCGCAGTGCTCCCCCAGTGCACCAAGTACGCCCAATAAACCAAATAACGGAGGTCGCCGTAAAAGTACTGAAATAGCTGCACGCGGAACAATGTCGGTGTAGTTGCCAAGTCACTCGGAACTTCGCTGCTGCTGTACCACGTGACTAGGCGAGGGTTTAATTGCTGCTTCAACGGCGCTTGTTCATTCAGTTTTGCCAGTCCCTCTCTACATATATACTATTTGCCTAAACATTTGCGAGTTCACGCCGTCAGGAGCACGTTCACGCGTTGGCTCATTTCATAAACGGGGCTGTTGTTTTACCGGTTATGGCGCTTCGTAGGATGTCTTTCATTTTCGTTTCATTTCATTCACTGCCTCTTTAAAAGCCGGAAGGCATTATATGCGTAATGAAGATTGGTGCAAATCACATATAAAAAAGAAGCAAACATTTAGGCGGGACCACAAGAGTAGCAAGACAAGAATTTGAGAGCCTAGATTACACGGCAGATTGTTATGAACAAAACGGAACGCATATGGCCACAGCAATAATTAACAAGCGGTTGACTGATAACTGTTTTTCTTCATTCGAAAGAAAGACGCCAAAGAGAAGTTACCTTGCAAGATAATGCTTACAGTGTACAAGCTTATTGATAATTCCGGTAGTTTATGCTGGCCGCGGCAGTTCGCAGTTTTTAGTGGGTCCCCTAATTCCCCTTTCGAATATGCAATTTCCCGTCTAACGGCTGAGAGAACGCGAGAGGGATTTATTTTTCATGCTTCACTTCAAATGGGAACATACAAAACAGTGCAAAAAACGAGGACTAAGAAAGAAGGGCAAAGATTCTTGTGGGTCCTTCTTTCTTAGTTCTCGTTTTTTGCGCTGTTTTGTGTGTTCAGAATGAACCAACTGGCCCCATTCGAGACGCTAATTCAAATGAGAGGTATGCATTTCTCAGAGTGTTGAACTACGCTTTATCTTGTTGACGCTCTAGTCGTTGCCCTCTCACGCTTTATCGGCACTTCGACGCCGCAATGCTGGGTGCCATAGTCCAACCTTAATGAAGTCCTTCAATCGAGCACACGCTCCCGTTACCATCGGTAGCAGTGTCATCATTAAAGAGTACCTTTACGCCAAGTCCTGGGCTTCAACTCAGAGCAATTAAGAAAAGCCATTAACCATATGTGTTTGCGGTGAAGCATGTGTACTTCGTTTATCAGACACTCTTCATTGTACTTCTGTCGATGTTTCTTCGGGATCGTTGTTTGAGCAATGTATCGAGCCAAGTGTTTGCTCTGGATTCGATATGGAGTACCGGCTCAAAATGGATGTGCCGGGCGAGTTTCCCTCGTGATAAATAATGGTATCGCACGCTGTCTCACCACACGTCCTTCCGGGTTGTCGTACCCAGTTTCGTCGAATGTCCGCCGAGTTCTTGCCTGGTCGAAACGTCGCGAATGGCGAGGAGAGAGGCCGGTCCACTTCATTTGTCGATGCGCTCGGAAATGCGGGAGCCTGCCGCTTCCCGTCAGGTAGGTCGCAAAGAGATTGCTGCACTAGAATTCGCCTAGTCGCGACAAGATATTAACAAAAGGCAACTCGAGATTCATATATCAGTACGTGTTTGTCGGACGAACATGTAGCTTCTTCTATGGTAAGCGAATGCAAAGTTGAGTCGAGATGGTTTCGAACGGAGTGGTCCCAAGAACAACACACAGAAACCCCTCCACGATAAGAGCTGTAGTCCTGGATCGATAGTTCCTCCACGTGGGACGCCGCACGAGCGCTTGCAGCATGTTTACATAGCTGTCGGAGGAAAGTGCAAAAAAGGGCGTATGTCGCCACTGCCACCGGAAGGATTATTCCCGAGTCTGGAGGTGAATTTTTGGTAGATATTGGCGTTTTTTTGCTGGATATTGCTTGGCCAAACAGAGTGTGCTGACCACCGGCAGCAAGATACTCTGTTTAGGAGGTGACGGCTGCCGCCAGTTCATCGATAAAGGCATCACGCAAACATACAATGTGCCTCGTTTGCGTCACGCATACACTTGCACGGCGTCAGGTGCCTCTTGTTTTGCAGTTTGAAACTACCAGTGCAATAACTTTTTTGTTCCCAATACGCAGAGCGCAGGCATAAAAAGACGTTCTTAAGTGAACGATCCTTGTTCGCAGGCGACGAGCAGACACGGCTACAGCGCTTTACGTTAATACGCAATGAGCGGAACTGGCATCGAGCCGTACATCCTTATAAGCTTTACGTTGGCTGGATTCGATCTCATTCCGAATGTTATGTTATAAAGAATATCGCACAAAACTAACACTTGAAGCCAGAAAAGCAAGGACGCCGACCTTAACGTAATTAGTACGCCTTTCTTATCTGCAACTTGGCACTGCTGGGAATTGCTCCATAACCGCCCCGTCTTTGATTTTTCCATGTTATTTCTATTTCGAGGACTGTTGTGGACAGCCCGGGAAGTTCCCCTAATAGCCATGTACAGGCAAATAGAAGAGACCAGTCAACGCTTCGACTTCTACCTTTGGGCGCGATGTGCGCCAAGGGCTCCCCTGGGGCAGCCGAATTACTTACTTTGTGGTCGCCGTCCTAGCTATTACAAGAGATCCCGTGGAGTAGCAGAATGATTCAGAAGAAGTTACTCTGTTTTCGGTGTCCCGGATTTCCTATCTTAAAAAATCATCCCAAACCTAGAGATATCTTTGAGCCTTTTCAACTCAAAAACGACCGTTCGGCAAGTTGCTGCCACTTGGTTGCACGGATCAGCGCGAAAGAAGTTATAATAAATGAAGACACCAGCATAGTCGAAATATTTTTGAAGTGGTTGTCGGTGTTTCTGGAATGGGTTGCCTGCTGCCATCACTGTATGTGTATTTACTAGAATTACGGAGGACACTATGATTACATGATAAGAGATATAAAGCACGGAAAAGAACACGCTCACAGAACAGACGAGCACACCTTCGCGTTCATTGTCGCTTTTGTCTCTCGGGCTTTTCAATAGTAGTATCACTTCTACCTCCTCGCTTAACTTCTGTTACGGCTTTAGTGCAATGAGTCATCCACATCCGACAATTCCTAATTTTTGCCTCCCAGGTTCATACTATGTATATAATCTCGGCCACGCCGACGCTATTTTGTTAGCCTCGGCGTGAACGTCCCCTCTACTGCGCCTAAACATTAAAAGATGTGTGGATGCTCTCGAGCATAAAGTAATATATAGAATATGCTTATTGCGCACTGCAAACTCGTAAAGTTGGTGAACGTTTGCAAATAACAATCAGTAGGCCTATTCCTGTAATGTGTTAAGATACAAAATTTTGTTCTACAATGAATCTGCGCGTGGATGTTTACACAAGCTTCGAGATACACCCCCATAGCAGGGGAGATCAGTAAGCATAATAGACAGAAGGGAAAGACACTATAGATTCCGCATTAAATTTGACGCTAACGTTTACTGCGTGCGACGCGAAGAATCAGAGCTGTCCATCCTTGATCACCACTCTTCCTAATGGCTTCCCTCGCTCAGCAGAGCCCAACTCCTCATACGTTTACTTCTCGCCCAGAACACTCGTAAACTTTGGCGGAGAATTCGGAGCTCATTACAGCGTCCCTTAGCCGGACGCAAGATGCATGAAGGAGGAATGTGCACATTGTGCTGTTGCTCCGCTTCCTGAGTCCCACTCTCAGATATTTCGCTGCAACACAATCCCACCGTATGGCATTATATGGGTGACGCTGACGAATTGCGGCTTCGTGGTTGCAGGTAAGGTTGTAGCGGAACGTAGTTAATTTGTATACTTGAGATACCGTCCTGGCGCGTATACGAAGAGAACCGAGCTCAGGCCCCACAACCGGTACTCTCGTTGCGCGAAAACGCAGAGGGCCATGAGGAACAGCCTCGCACCACGCCTTCCAAGGAATAATTAAAATGAATATCGCATGGTCGACAAGAGCTGACCCGTGGCCATTTATTCACTGCACACAGGTACGCTGAGCTGTCGGCTAAAAGTGGACACTTGATCCCCTTAGGTGCTCTGCGCTGTTTTAAGATACAATATGGTAGGGAAAGTGCCACCTGATTTTTGAAGCAGGTAGAATTACGTACTCGGCAAAATTTATCTCATTCCCGAATTCACCTTGTGCGTCTGCGTAGAAGGGGGTAGAGTGAAATGTAAGCGCTGATAACGGTATTTGACAAGCATTCTGAAAGAAGGGGACGCTTTATTATAGAAGACTGGATTGTGGGAAGATTTCAAACGCATGGGGATGAAACACGGAAGCATTTTTAAAGAAAAAACGGTGTACAAGAGCAGAACCCGTGCACAATATTCGTAATAGCGAAGTGTGATCATTTGACGTATGTTTCCGTATTTCGAAGAAATTATTTTGCAACAGTATATTGGACAGCACAAATTTTGAGCGATTAGCCAACGACGTTTCATGATGCGCAACGCGAGGCTCACCGTGTGACTAGGTGGAACAACAAACTGGTGCAAAAAAAGTTAACGCAGAACCCGTGACGGCATACAGAGAAGATAGGGGAAATAGTGGTTGTGTATCTGCTGACATCGCTGCAAATGTCGCCGAAATAGGAGTCTTCTGCCGTCCCTGACGCGTAAGTGCGTCTCCTGTCTTCCCGCTTCCCGCTCACGCTTTTCCTCTCAAGTATCACTCCTTGCATCATAAACACGGTGGAAGTTGCTATCGTCAATTCAATTTTTCTGCATTCGCATGCGCGCCAGGTATTGGCACATTTGATTACTGTTGTACTTTAAATCAATCTGGACATCTAGGCTCAGGCATGAGCTCTTTTTGTAACGTAGTTCAAAATATTGTTTTCAACGCGTATTAAAATTTGATATCGCAAACATCTAGCAAACACCTATTTTTAATTAAACGAGCACAGTCAATACCGGCCGTGTATTGATGATTTGTCTCAAAAGTTCCCAATTGTTTCTTTTTGCTCAAACATGGCGTAAAGTGTAAAGTGTGGTACAAAATTCAGCAGTTCTGAAAGTTATTGCGCATATAAATACTTCTTCAACTTTTGACCTGGTGGCTGAATCGACAGACAGACAGACAGGCAGACAGACACATGGACACACAGACGGAAGGACAGACAGACGCACGGAAGAAGGACAGACAGACAGACAGACAAATAGACAGACATATAGACAGACGGACGGACGGCAGGGTGTACAGAGCAACGGACGAACCGCGAGACAGACGGACGGACGGATAAAGATTGCCAGGTTTAAGTAGCTTGAAAAAGGCCACCGTCTTTCACACCGTTCGCACCAGTATGGAAGAACGACAGCACAAATCGAGAAGGAAAAACGTATACAAGAAACGTTGCAGTTCACTTTCCCCGAAAAAATTACCGCGCGTCTGCTCCTTCCATTGCGAAAGTCAACGAAAGACGATAGTCATGTGGCGCCCCTGCCTAGTAAAAGCCTCCCTTCTCTTTTTCGCTCCCCTCGTGCTGCTCCTCTCCCGTCTGCCTCCTCCCAAGATAAAAACCCTAGAGGCTTGCTAAAGGCAATTTAAATTTACCGCGTCTCAGAGCTCCATGCTGGTTGCCTCGATTCCAGCGCTTCCGTGCGCGGAGATGCGCATAAATCGAGGCACCCCACTCTAAAATTTATACAACCACGTTGCCTTACTTTACATGGGTTCCAAGCGGAACGTGGAACTAATCTATTGAAAGCCTTCGTTACCGTTGCCGTTTCATTTCTTAAAATGCCGCCGATAGCTATAGTGGCCGGGAAACAGCAGGCGACGGAGGGCATTTTTTTTCTGCAGTGGATGTAGTACTTCATTTGCTATCGCAAAAACCAAGGATATATAAATTTTGTAATAAAGGAATACTTCAAATTTGGCTTATCTATTGATTTTCTGCCTGATATTTGCGCCATTGTTTGTTGTTGTTCAAGAATGTTCACAAGTATGAACATTGCTACCCTACTTACATGTTTAGATTGGCTGTGGGTATATAAAAATATTGTGCAGCTTCTGTTTCACTCTGGCCGAGTGGCTGAATCGAGCTACAGACAGCCAGACAAACAGACATATGAAGAGACCAAAATGTTCACGTTGAAGTAGCCTAGAAAGGACTATCGTCATTAAAACGTCGAACTCATAGCATAGAATACGAATATGAATGGCGATGAAACGAGTTAGGAAGTGTGCAAGCTAACAGACAGTTCGAGACTCGTATCATGGTGACACGCGTAGATTCTCAGCATTGTTGGCTCAACCAAAGCGTGGGTTCTGTGTGATGTGTGTATAGATGAGTGTTGAAAAACAACGACTGAAAACCCATTCGCACTTGTCCAACGCTCATGCCTACGCATCCCTTGAAAAACTGCAATTGATTTTGTGTTTGTCCAGTCGAAAAAATGGCCGTCGCATAATGGTACATAAAAAAACTCATGTGTGATCCGATGGAGGTTTTACCGGGGAGTCCACAGTACCAGCCCGAAACGCTCCCGTGTGCCACTCTCGCATGTGTGCGGAGATAGAACAAAAGTTGTTGCCGTTGTTGCTCCTTTTTTCGTGCCTCATACCAACTTGGTTGATCGGGCAGGAATGAATCGAGAGCTTCGATAGGCTAATCTGCCCACTTCAAAACATTCACAAAAATATGTCCTAGAAAGGCAGAATGTGTAATATATAACCAGCAACGTGACACCTGAACGTGATGGCACGTAAGCAGAACAGGTCGCAGCAGTCTCGTAGAACCCTAATTGCAAATAACTATTCGGTGTGCCAGTTGGCTTGCTTTCGCAGAGCGTGTTTTCGCAAAGTGTCGCATGAAATGATGTTTGCACTTACTCAAAGCAACGAAAAAGTAGAAGTAAGGGGAAGGTTTAGCTGGTGGAAAAGAACTAGCCGCAGGATAGTTGAGTTGGGGTTTCTTCAAAGTCTGTAACAAAAGTTAAGGTTTGCGGTTGGAAAAGACCCGAAGGCACTCTCACCCAACTGCTTTAAAAGTCGATCATGAATGATGCCGTCAATCGAGAGAGAGGTGCTCCAAAAAACAAAAACTGTAGCGGCTGTTTCCTGTCTTTCACGGTCGGACCACTCAACGTTCAGCGAGCTCCATAATTATCCGCACGTAATCGGAACATGGTGTCAACGTACGCACTGGGTTTAGGGTGAATGACCATTGGCACGCTAGCCTTTTTTATTTTATCTCCACTGCACACGAACTGACAAGAATTTAATAAATGGTTGAGGTGGCCAGGAGGAATTAAAACAGTAAGAACAGTAAGAATATGCTTTGCAGATGCAGTGCAGATTATACAACGCGCAGTATGAATGAAGCGATCGCAAGCGAGTATGGATTGGGCCTCGTCGCAAACTAGTGTCTTTTGCTGGCAATCATTGTTGCACGCTTTACTTCCATAGTAGAGAATAACGTCACGGACAAACCTGCAGCTTCCTAATACGTACGCTTCAGGCTTTTATCTATATATAATTTGAAGTTCTATGTATAGGTTGAAGAGATGCGAGCGCTAATGCAAAGCAAATCAGAGATGCCCCCTCTTCTAAGAAAAAAAAACGTATCGACGCGTATTGTTGATTAAACGAGAACATTTTCTCAATAGTATGCTGTCGTAAAATGCGAAATGTCACGGAAATTGTTAGAAAAATACTCACAGCATCTCCATATTCGTCGTAAGCAAAGTAGTCGAAAATCGTATAGCGGTAAATGTCTATCCAAAAACAGAGACGTAGAAATTGTGACCGGCAGAAAAATCTTCAACCCCAACTGTGAATTTCTGTTGTTGGATATGTGGTGAAATATTGTCTTCAGGCACCATGTAGCACTTCAGGGGCTCTTCGGCGATTCATGCGAATGCATTTTCTACAGTCACGTATCGATTAAAACATGGCATCGAACACACAACCAATTCAATATGAAGAGCAATTACACTTGTATTCTTAAGGTGACTTTTATATAAAATGCTCATTCTAATAAGGTTTGTCAGAATTGAAAATAATAATGGTGTTTATTTTTATGGGCACAATCAACAGCCACCTCCACCAAGCATCATAACACACCGAAGCATATCAAGCTTTCCAACATCACCATCGTTCCTGCCACCATGTTCATTGATTTACACTATCAATTTTGACATAACTCTAAACCAGGCTTCGCTCGGCCCTTCCTTTCAATCCATCCTTGCCCTTGGGTCAACCGCTTTCTGCAACATACGAGAGCAAAGGGAAGGTGGCATTCTTTCATAAACCTACACATACCACAGCACGACATTGCAAAAATTGGGTATCTGCGAGCGTCGGTTGCGACTGCAGCGGAAATGACCACGACGAGACAGAGATCAAAAACAAATTTGTGCTTGATAGCGAAGACAAATCGTAACAACTTGAACAAGACAAAAAATCACGCACCTTTCCCGTCTAACGCCGCCGATAGTTGAATGCGAAGCTTTCTCGTGATGCATTTTTTGCTTCCGCAATACCACACTGCGAGTATGTTCTACTCTGAATGTACCCACCACTTTTCTAGAATACCCACAGCAACTCTCGTGTGCGCATTCCGAAGGCCTAATATTTGGGTTTGGGGTGTACGGCGCGGAACGGGACCTACTGCTTGTCGTTAGCTTCGACCATGTCGAAATAGACCGATCGGATAGACGCCGTCTTCATACTGCGAGGAACCCAGGTTCGATTCCGGCCACGTGCAGTGATTGTTTGTTTCACTTCACCCCCAATCATTCATTGTCATCGTCAGAGAAAGTTGGCTTTCCTGAAGGGCGTATTGGCGCACAAAGGCATCAAGTTAGAACTTTAAAGCTTCGCTTTAAAAATCGACCCTTTGCATAATTTTATATAGTACACAGAATCTCAAACTCCGGTTGTTCCCAAATTGGAGGTGCTTCTGTAGCGTATGCCTACTACACTTTCTTGTCTCTTTAGCAACACAGAGTAAACCTCTAGCTGATGTGGCCAAACCATCCAAGAAACTATAATTTAGAAAAATGGTAATAGAGCTACACGTCAACGAGGAGCCCAAGGCACCAAATGAAGCAGAAAAATTATATCAACCAGCGTGTCTTCACACCGTGGATATTCCGCCTCTTGTACCATGTGATAAAAGATAAGAGATATTATGATCCAAAATCTAATTTATGTAATACAAAACAGCTCTTATGAAAAACGAAGAGAGCTGTTCTAATCACCCCTAATTTTTTTTGCTACTCTGTGTCACAAGAAGCGAAATTGCGGTGCTGCACAAGGCGATGGTCCGGACGAGACGACGTGCCGGTGCTGCCACTGCGTTTTGCCAGAAAGGTCGCACTATAACTCGGCGCTGCGCTACTTACCTTACTGATGTGGGAAACATAGGCGTCGTGACGTACAAACAGATCTCCCCTTGATGCCAGGCACGCATTCCACTCTATGGCGCCATTTATTAAGCATTTGGATCCGAAAAAAGTGCCCACGTATCTGCTCCTTTCGTTGCAATTGTGGACGAACGACTATAGTCTATTGGAATTCCTGCCAAGTAAATTCCTCCCTTCTTTTTCCGCTCACCTCTCATGCAGTTCCTCTCAGGTCCCGTTCCTCCCAAGATAACACGCTACAGGTTTGCACAAGTCAATTTAAATTTACCGCGTTCAATTGCTCGAGTCGGGTGCCTCGATGCCAGCGCTTCCATACGGCGGAGATGCGCGTAAATTGAGGTACCGTACTACAACGTTTATAGAACCACTTTTCCCTACTCCACAACCGCTTCAAGCGGAAAATGAAACCCATCTAGTGTAACCTTTCATTTCAGTTGCCGTTTGATTCCTTAATGCCCGCCAGGAGCTATAGTATCGCGAGCAACGGCAGGCAACGAATTTGTGCAGCTGATGTATTTCATTTTCTATCGCAAAAACTCAGCATCCATAAATTTGTTAATAAGGGAACACTGGAAATATCACTTATGTAGTGAGTTCTGCGCTATACTTGCGTAATGTCCTCCTCTTGTTCAACAATGTTGACAAGTATGAACATTGACCTGGATTTAAACGTTTAGATTTGGCTGTGGGTATATAAGACTACTCCGCAGCTTCAGCTTCACTTTGGCCGGGAGGCTGAATCGAGTCACTTGGGCAAACAGACAGACATACAGACAGACATACACGCAGACCAAAATTTCTCCGTTTAAGTATCGCAAGACAGACTATCTTCTTTACGGAAGTTCCGTGTCTGCTCTTCGGAGAGGTAAGAGGTGGAGGGGTGGAAAGACGCCCTAAAACAACGAATGCTTCCTGGCTCCGCTGTACAGACGCGGTACATGGATGTTGGTCTATCGTTTCAAGATCGTGCAAGGTGATGCACGCGTTTTTTACTTAAAGGAAAAATCTTTCCGAGCGTACAGAGAGGAGTTTAGTGCTTTTGATCAACAGTGGTGGATTTCTAGAGGATAAAAATATATCCGGCGTCCAATTTGAGCAATACAACCATGATCTCAAGTGACACACAAAATTAGAATTGACTGCTAAGAGGGCTCTATCCTTACACCGAGTTTAGTTTACTTGTCAGAGAAATTTTGTTGCCAGTGAAGTTGTAAACGCTACAGAATTAACGTCTGCTGTCAATAAATGGCCGCCTACGGAGGGCGCATGGTTACATGTAAGTTCTGTAACTCTTGGTTTATCGCAGGTTTCATAAGCAAAATGTAAGAGAATTTATGTAGGAGTAATTACCAACTTGCGGAAGATAAACGTTTGTACTACTACTAGTCCAATGATGTGGTATGCAGCAATATAGCGTCGCTAGTCTCCATCTTCACTGGAAAGAGCTCTCAATGTTTTGCGTGAACACCTTAAGCAATCATTCCTGCAGTTAAGCGTCAGCGTAACCGAGATAACGGAGGTAGAGCGGTGGACGAAAGAACGTACGCGGAGCGCATGAGATAAATGAAAGACGCTGATAGTGAAGAGAGCGCGAGGATGAAAGAAAATAAATGTACAGCAGGGAAGTGAGGAGAACATCAGAAGAGAAGGCCACGGACGAAAGAGAGAAACACAGCAGACTTCTGCGCAAGACATGCCTCACAACGGCAACCCGGTACGAGATGGCGCCAGCTCTGTCTTTGGGGCTTGTCTTAAACATAGATTTACATCCTCCACACGATCTCAAATGCGATCTATGGAATAACGAGCCTATGCCACCCGCGATTTTTTCTCATTGAACAAGAAACAGTGGTCTGTAATTGCATACTCGTGGCTGTCTTTCTACTGAAATTATTCGTGTCAGTATATAGAAAATTATAGAGGAATTTTGAATGAAAGAGTATCAAGGCCATGGGTGACTTTTTTTCACGAATAATGCCAGCCTACCACTTCTTCAAACTTAGCAATACCACTACATTTCCAGAAAACATAGACACGCAAGGGAATCAACGCAGCTTGCGTTGATCCCTAGCAAAAAAAATGCTTCCCAGATAATGGTACCAGATTACCAGTATTTGAGCAAAGACCTCCAGTATTTTTTCTTGATCTTGTCCTGAAAGCGGCGCAAGTACGTCTCGGGACATGTGATTACTACGAGTATATATGGGAAATTTTGGGTGGCTTTTCTCCTCGTCGCCAATAAGAACCAAAGCACGCCGCAAGCAAAGGTGCAAGGCCAAGCCACGTCAGCGAACTTTGTCCAGCTAATCAGCACTGACGTGAGGGATTTGGCGGGGAAATAGGTGCAGACATACTGAGGGATGGCCAAATACGCCCCTCTCCCGTTGCTTTTGTTTGTTCCTTGCTTCTCCACTTGGTTTCATCTGTCCCATGGCCCGCCTGACAATTGCCTTGCTTTTTTGCGGTTTCTTTTCTACTTCAGCTTCATCCTTCGTTTGTTTATTGACCCGTCAGCTATCCTTTCTTGTGTGGTTTATTTTCCAATGAATCTGGTGTATCTGCTTTCCCATATTGGCCCAACATTGCGCGAATGGTTGGCTGGTTGAGCGTATACTGCCGCATGCTGTGTATGTGCAAAAAGCAGCAGGACATAATGTTCTTTCTCTTTACTGGAATTCCCCATTCAGCCTCCCGCTTCACATTGTTTCCAGGCGTGCAACGTGCCGAGGGTGACAGAACAAGACGGCCGAGACCTGGGATATCCTGATTAGGCTTGCTTGCCCTGCCACATCGGCTGCCACATTCTGCATGCGCCGTAATTGTGTGATTTTGCTAACTCCAGCTGAGGTGCACTATATCTGCGGTACACTATATGCATTCTTTGCGGTGCGACGGGATACCCACCAGGTCTTGCGAAACGTCGGTACAACTGCTGCGCTCCTTACCGAACCTAGGACAACGTCACGCGTCAACTATGCAGTGGTTTGTTATATTATGATATTTTTTATTATGGACAGTTATGTAGCAAGAAAGTTCGAATTGGTATTTACCATGTCGAAAGAATCTGTATAGCGCAAAATTCTGTCAATTATGAACTGGGCAAGTTGAAATTGGGATTCTCAGAAGCCAGGACATTGCTGCATGCATAGGGTTTGGATCAGTGTACCATTTGCCCACAGGTACCTGAATTTAATGGGACGCAGAGAAAAATGGGACTGGCTTTGTCCAGAATTAACATAGCAGCAGCTAAATGTTTGCTCAAAGTATAGTAGAGAGTGGGACGATCTTGATGCTGCGTGACTGAGCCCGGACACCCTCGATCTGTCTGTATGAACGGCTACGTACGTTACTTGAAGCAGGAGAGCCAAATTGTGCTGCGAAGCGCTGCAACTGGAAGCAGATTGCTTTCCCGGGATTTTCAGGGCCATACACAGTCACCTGTGTAAGCAGGACATCAAGCAAGCACGCTCCATTCAAAATTAGCGTAACTGATAATAACATCGTGGCTGCACATGCTACAATCACGCTTTATTTCAAAATAAAAATAATTTCCTATTACTACTGACCCTGCGTGGACAACCCTGGACTTCCAGCCTTCTTTGGCTAGCACAACGTGCAAAATGACCGCCTTAGCAGTCTCCAAACTGAACCTTACGCCATCATCTGGGTCCTCAGCGTCATCAGTAAAGACTACCAGAACCTTATGATGACTGTCGTTTGAATCCCTGCCGATACATTTGAAATCATTACCCAGTCAACTTCTTTAACTGCAACGACGCTCATGGTCACATGAACTGGGTTGCGGGTCACGAGAACTCTTCTACAGGTAAGGAGGTGGCCCAAGCGACCACACATGAGAGCTCCATATTATCCTCTCCGCCAGATTCTACTTCTGTAGTTGAAACATCCTCCACATCCACCTTCTCTCCTTTCTTCCCTGTTTTTTTTGTACCCAGGAATTTCACCTATACACTTTCCTTCCCCCTCACCCCTTCCCCCGGACTGGGTTGTATGCTGGTAAACCGCCAAATGAGTTCAAAATATCCCCAGTCCACTTCTTTTCTACTTTAGATTTCAGTGAATCGCTCACTCATTCACTATCTCCCGCGATAAAACTTATGGGGTGCAAAGAGAACAAAAAAGGTGAACCTGAAGGTTCTTAAGGCGATCCTTCCCACGGCCCTACCTCTATTTCTTTGATCCGAAAAAAAATATTAATCAACAAGATATTCTGCAATTCCGCGTATGCGCACTACAACACCTTCGCAGATGGTTTGCACACAATCTTCCTCCCCGTCTTCCCTCTAGGGGTACCTGCAACTCTCCCACACTCTGCCATCTCAAATGGACCTGTTCAACTTTTACTTCTCATCACTGTTGCAGACCACCCTCTAACCACTGTGAAAATCATCCCCCCCCCACACTATCGTATTACCTGGATGTACACACACTTCATAAAAAAATTGTTAATTGAAAACTGTACCGCGAGAACTCTGGATGCTAGACATGCAATGCACCCCTTGGTACCACTCTAAGAACTGAAAAAAAGACTCTTCACAGTCCTTACGAAGAGCAGTCGCCGAAACTCATACTTCATTCTTTGTATTTATCTGTGCCTCCCGTTCCTAATCAAGCACTGCCCTAACTCAAATCACGCGAGCCCACTGTTAGAAATAAATGAATACTAATATTTACTAGCGTTACTGTCCCCTAATTTTCTGATTCATGTCAGAAAAAAAGCCCACAGACCACTGCCACATGCCGTTGAATGCAGGCGTCAACATATGCAGGCAATATTTTCATAGGTGCATTGCTTACTCGACCTTCTTTTGCAGGGTCGTCTGGACCACCTCCTTAATTCAAAATATATTTCTCCCCTACGTCCCCGTCAAAGTTGATTTAACCCTGCCCTCAATCACAATTGCAGACTTATTTTGGGCTGCTACACTTGCACCTCGTTGCACAACTGTAGCATCAAAATTGTGGGATCTCTAAACTGTCAACCTTGCCGCAAAAATATCGAATTCACATGAAATAACAAAAAGAAATGCAGCAGCAAGCTATATTTGCGGAACACAGACGTATGCAACGTAAAAGTAGCAATCCAATTGAAACTGAAATAGCTTGAAACGTCTTCCGGACATCGACGATTTGGGAGTGAGAGGCTCCACAAAAAGAAAGACATTTATGGTTTAAAAGCAATACACAATGTTCGTGACTTTCCTGTTGAAGCAAAATGAAATTTGCGCCTTAACATTTCAAAAAATACTGAGCATATAAAAATACTAGATAAAGACCCAGACGTATGACCCAGGAACCGGAATATAATAAACGGCTGCCTGCAGTGAGTGATTGGAAAGCGAATGTGCTGGCTGCAAATGCGGACGGGCTGGCACGGAAACAAACAGCCTGACGCTCGGTCAGATCTGTGGACGGGCGCTCGCCTGTCCACGCAGAGATCTGCCTAACTTTGACAGGTGCAGAAAAAGACGTTTTGAAGGCCTGTTCTTTTAACTGGCGAGGTTTTCTTTTAGTTGTTTGCCATTGGAATTGTCAGCGGCTGCCTAGGAGCAAATGGTACAGGGAATTTGAGAGGCACACTAGGGGTAGCAGTCGCCATGTTTTTCTGGTGCCGTCATTTAGCGATTGTTGTCATGCTGATGACCTGATGTTTATGATCATGCTTATGATTACGCTTATAATGTAGGTGCTACCGAATACAGCGGCGGAGGTGGCAGTTTCAGTGAAAGAGAAGGTTGTTATCGGTTTTGTGCGCTTTTTTCGTCGCTGGATGATCCTGCCTTCATTTTGCTTTACAATCTGGGCTCTTTCTTCGTCAACTTTACCTCTAAGCGCCGTATCCTGACACTGCATCCCCCCCCAATAGACGAAGCCCGTATATAGTGCAGTACTGATTGAACAACAGCGACATCATTATAACGACTGTTTCTTGGAAGTCTACATTGACCATACCATATTTGAACTTACGATTGAAGGGTATCCACAACATCATGAGACAACTATCGAAAGCTGGCTGCCCGCACTAGACGCTTGTGTGCACGACGCTGGCGAAAACGTAAGTGGGCGTCCACGCGACGATGGTGTGCGGTCACTGCCTAAGACGCGGGTCGCGGTGCCTTTCTGAGACGCACTTCGCGCCGCCGACTCTCAGGCTCATCATCGCTGCCGTCGAGAGAACCCACGAGTGATGCTACCTCAGCGCACTGCAGCTGCGCCCAGTTATTGCATTAGGGAATATCATAATCGCCAGCCAGTTTTTGACAGACGAATGTTTGCACGCAGGTTCCTACGCCCTCCTCTTGGAAGACGAGATGTTTTTAACAAGATTTCATATGTAGATGCAGCTTGGTAGATGTGTTTGATAGGAGCTGTGGTTTTGCCGAATAGTTTTGTAGGATCGTGGTAGGATATTTGTAATTATGCCCAATAAACTGGAGGTGGGCACGAACGAAATTAGCTTTTGCGTAGGACAGTTTAACTGCCTCAGAAATGACTTGCAGCAGCCGTCCGGACAAATGCGACAATTTCTCTAAATGGTCGGCACAGAGGATGATAAAGAACGAAGAAGCAGACCTGCTAAATGGCTCTTTCGTCGTTTGCCGTTTCCTATCCGTTAATAATTCAATGGAATTGTCGCAGCATCACCCAAAATGGGCCTCTACTTTTATACCACATATCCTCGACCCGGCCTGTTGTTTTACTTTTAAAAGAAACTAGGGGACTATATAAAATTCGTTACTGCACTACCTTTATGGACCCGAAAATTGGTTATTCTTCCAAAGATCTCTCAAAACAAAAAAAAACGTCCTCGCTCAAGCTGCGGTACTCGTTCATAAGTCTCTCCAGGCCGTTCAACAAATGTGGGACGCCACTAGCAAATCTAATCGGGAAGGTATCGTCGTACGAATCGAACCCCTTGTGTGAGGAGGTGGATTGAAAAGCCGGAAGTCGGAGCAAGAAAAGTGAAGAGGACGAAGCGCTTGCTCCGGTGGCGACTAGGTGCGCGTTCATAGGTCGGCGAAGGAGAGGTAAAAATGAAGACGAGGAGGAAGATGTTGTGAGCGGTCTAGGCAGGGAGCGGCGGGGGTTTCCAGAAGCTCTCGGCTGGGCGAGAACACCTAGAAGATCTTCGCTACGGAGCCGCATCTTCCTCCTGAAAGCTTTTGGCTAGGCGTGAACGTCCAGGAGATCTTCGCTCCGAACCGCGCGTCTTTCGTGGTCTCAATAATGGTGAAGCCTCGGTGGCGGTTGAAACGCAGCGGGCTTCAATCAGCCAGAGAGCAACGAGGCCATCCCGTAATTGCCCGGCTACAGCAGCGCTACCGACCAGTGCCCCGCGCCAGCACACCAGTCCAGCAGATGGACATCGCACCTCGGCCACGTGAGCGTGAACTATTTATAGAGGGACATTTTTCTTGAGACTAATTCTTTTTCCGTAGAAGCGTTCTCATTAAATTAGTCGTATTCTCATTTTTGCATTTGAAAGTGTAATTTTTCCGCTAAATATATGTTTTGTGTCCGTAGACAAATCGTCTTGACTCCTCTCCGCCTGATAAAATTAACCTCCTCATCAGTAAAACAATCTGAATCACACCATGCTTGTCGTGTCCGTTCACTACAGGCCACAATGTAATTCTAAACCCTACAGACACCAACGACTGGATAACGCACCTCTTTTACCGGAATTCGAGAAGACTTTATTGCAAAGGTAGCCTATGGGGGTGCTCTAACTCCGATATACGAGGAAAACTCTTAGCAAGCCCTCGAACTCAGCTCCCTCCAGCTAGGAAAGGAACCATTTGTACCGACGCTAGTTGGGCTTCACAATTCTCATCGGGACATCACACCGTACCTCACGATAACTACCCCCAACTAACTACACCCAACTAACTACTACGATAACTACACCCATCAAGAAATGGCCAACTCAAGACTGCACTTGAGTTAGCGACTTTTTCCCATATTCATTGATCTCAAAAGTAAAACGCTTCCCTCAAAACATATCTATACCTAAACAAATTGGGATCTCTTTCGATACTGCGTTCAAAACAATGCCCAACCGGACCTCACTCAGTTCATACATGCCGAGGCCTATGCTCGTACTTCAGTTGTGGAATCAGTCATCGGCCCTGTTGAGGTTGACAACCCAGACATGCATATTCATACGTTGCTCCGAACGGCTCAACGTCACACCAATAAATATCGAGAACGTGGTAAACATCACCCTGACCTCACGGAACTGAAACGACAATACAAGATAACGTTTGCGAAAAGGCATTACAAAGTGAAAACTGACAAAATCTTTGCAATCGACTCGGGCAATAGAGACGCCTATCTGACCTATGGAGCATCTTTCGTTGCCGTTGCCAACAAGGAAACACCAGTCTTCGGATCATCGGCGAAACGCGACTGCATTCAGACTCTTACGAGGTAGAGGAAACTGTTATTAAGACCCTTTTTCTACATGCTACGAAGGATAAAATGGCACTAAAATCCTTCCAACGTCGACATACCACAACACCTATTCGAGCTCGACACTCCTTCTACCATGGGAGATCTTCACGTTGCGCTCGCACGAGGCAAATCTGAATTCTCTCCGGGCCGCGATAAAATCGCATAGCACGAATTTTGCAATCTACCACGCACGGCACTGAAGCCCTACTGAAAATTGCCAACGGATCATGGGAAAGGGACAAGTCCGCGAGTAATTGAAGACGAGCATTATTTATCCCGTTCCGAAGCGTGGTAAAGAAGACCAAAAACCGGAAAATCTGCGACCTATTGCACTAACTCCGATCATGTGAAGATGATCGAGCTACTATTTAACATCCAATGCGTTGATACCACCTCTACGCACCATATGGAGATCCACCATGCGTCTGCTATCAAGAATCTCGAACAAGTGTGGCGGTTCCAAGCAGAGTCACTGTCTTATGTTACGCTTTGCTGTAGCCCACGGCAGGATGACATATGGTTTCCCCGTCTTCGAGTTCGAGTCAAGACTGTCCAAGAAGTCAGAATTCTGAACAGGACACTAACCAGGACGGTTAGCAGACTTCTAAGGCGTACGAGAACGGACATCGCTTAAGCAAACTGTCTCTCTCCCACCTGTCATTAACTTGGTCGAAGAAACGCAACTCCGATTTCTGAACCATCTCGAGCATACCCCTCAGGGACGTGCCATACAAATGTGGGATCTTCTAACAAGTAAATGTGACCCCACTACCACCAAAAAAAACGCTTCCACTAAAGGAACGAATTTTCCTTGGCATCATTCGTCGACGTCACATTTCTCGTCTACACCCAGAGGCCCGGGAACGATATGTCCAAAAGCTGATAAACAGCAAAGAATGCGAAGGTGATCTGTTTACCGATTCTGCCAATGCTGACACTGCCGCAGCTATCGCTTGGAAATGTCCAGAACTTCCTCAGCTGAATGGGTCGCGCACCATTACTAACATCTGTGGACTGACCGGAGAAGTTTTTCGAATATTAGGTGCTCTACAAAGCATTTGGAATCCCCCAGAGCAACTAGAAAACAAGGAAATTTAGAGACATAACAGACTCTTACGTGGCACTCCTGGAGCCTAAAAAAGTTTTTGCGCAACATTTTGCAGCCAATTTGATACGAAAAAAAAATTACACCATCTTCCCGTGGGGAACCCTGATGAGAATACGAAGCATCGTGGCGGTTCCGTGTGGTTCCATTGTGTTGCCGTTATGTTGAGTGATCTGGTTTTTACTAGCGCCAGAGGGAATTCCCCGTCCGGGTCCACACCGGTGGCAAAGGCACGCAAGTGTTGCTTGTGTTACGGTGAGTAGGCGGTGGTTCTCAAGGCGCCGAAACTCGTCCATCATGTTCTTGTCGATGTTGTCTCTGTGGTAGAATCGGTAGCCTCCGTCAGCTTTGGTGAGGTAAAGGTTGTTGACATTGGTGCACCGGCTGAGAGCAATGTACACGCCCTCCTCTTCGCAGCTTTGTCTTCTCGTTCTTCTTCTTCTTCGGCGGTTCCCTACGGGAAGATGACGACGGTGGTTGAACGCGAACCTATCTCGTGATGGATTCTTTGGTTGGCTAATCCCTAGGGGCATCCTGCCACAATCAGCATCAGAGGCGCTGCGGACGGGGCTGGTTGAGCTGCAAGGCGCGTGGCGCTTCCCGCCACAGCTTTCCCACGGGAAATTCAGCATCCCCCTCTAAAGTTTTCAGTTCGTCGTTTCCGTTGACGTTCAGCTTCGCGTGCCTTCGTTGTATCAGTAGCTTCTTGACGTAGTTTGAATGAGTCAAGGACATAAGGCGCGTTCGTAGCACTTGCTCCTGTCCCGGATTTGTAGCGTAGTGGGAAGAGCACCGCGTACCTCCCGTTGCGGCCAGAGAGTCGTGGGATCGAAACCGGGCGCCGCTAACTATTTCTTTTTTTATAGTGTAGTATCGCGGAGCTGTGGGTGTAAGGAGGAGAGTTGCGCATGCGCACTGAGCGTGTGGACGGCGCCGCCATCAATGACGCAGGACAAGGCGAGCCTAAGAAATGCTCCGCATTTAAAATGTAAAATACCTCAATTTTGAAACAATCAAAGTCCGCATGGCTTGGACACCAGCACATACGCCAGGAGGGCAGGGTAACCTACTGACACATAATGCTGCCCAGGAGTGCGCACAAAATCCTCCCTTGGCCCTCACTGAATGCGCTGCGTCCGCCCAAACACAGGTGCCCACTACCAACTGGCAACAAGAGTGCCGACGATCCAAAAACCTCAGCAGACAATTATTGGCTGAAGCTTCTCCACCTGGTTATTTTACACCTTTAAAGACGTTTTTGAGACAAGAGGAAGTCTTCAGAAACAAGGTGTATACAGATGCGACTTATACACCAGTCATAATTTGTAAACGGACAAGAAATCAGGCCTCGGTGTCTGAATGTACCTTCTGCGCAGAACAGATTACCCGCAATCTCTTTTTTCTAATTTGGTTTTGTCAGTATTCTAAACTGGCAGAGAGCAACTTCTAGAGTCTGAGGCAGCCCCGAAAAGACTAATAGCGCACTTGCAGCTTATTAGATGCGATCCGCGCACACACACATCTTGCTGTACAAAATGGTCTGTATAGAGTTGTATAGTGGCTGACTGACTCCCACTTTTTTTTCAAGTGTTCGTGCACGCCACTGGTCTCGTGGGAACCTTCCTAACAGAGGCCCACATATCAACGACCAGTGCCTATGCGAACACTCAAACCGTTCCTCCAGTTAACCAAA
The DNA here is from genome assembly GCA_013339765.2 of Haemaphysalis longicornis. Taxonomy (NCBI): domain Eukaryota; kingdom Metazoa; phylum Arthropoda; class Arachnida; order Ixodida; family Ixodidae; genus Haemaphysalis; species Haemaphysalis longicornis. The sequence continues at coordinate 69,748,078 of CM023451.1, forward strand.
ACAGAAACTCCAAACGATTATTGCGCCACGTAATCATTATTCGTTATCTGCGTCTTCACATTTCCTTTTTTCACCAACTCATACCAGAGCCTGAGGCCTCCTCCTAAATAAGGGCCACTCATTCATTCGTCACTAATCGAAAAGAAATTAAACAAAGAAAAAAATGTGACCACTGAAGCGCTCAGTCAGGAACAGCAAACCAATGCAAAACGAACCTTTTGGATATTTAACGCGTCGGCGCTACACTTGGGCTATGAGGCGCGCCGTACCGGAGAGCTCCGGATTATCATTACCCGCTGGAAATCCTTAACGTGCGCCGAAAACTTGACACACGGGCGTTTTCTCTTGTATCCTCCGTCTGAAAGGCCCATTGTAAAATGTGTGTGACCAAATGAAGCCATGCTAGCCAGCGTACTCCGGGAGGCGGCTTGTCCAGTTTCATTTTCCCCCTCCTTCCCCTGAAGTTTTCATTGTAGACAAGGCGGAACTGCTTGCCTTCCGGAATCGCCCTCCCTAATGCGAAAGCGGTGAAAAATGAGGCGGAAAAAGGCCCGACAACCAGAAAGACTTGCGCGTCTGGTCGTCAGTTCGCTGTTAGCGACACTGTGCACTCGCGTAGAGACCACCGGAGAAATAACCCGCCAAGGCAGGCACATCCTTCGTGTCATTTCTGTTCCCCTTGGTTTCTTATCTGTTTTATTACTTTGTCAGCTTTACTCTCAGCATCCATGGCTACTTGCATCTGTACTGGACAGCATTTGATTGTTAGTTCTGTACCGTTCCTGCGGTTTGGGTTGTAACGTCCGCCTCGGTGTTGGCATTTCCACGAACTTCCTTTGTACTTCACTGTATTTGTTGCCTCTTGAGCGTCATTCCAAAGCGTCGTCTGTGGGAGCATCGCTTTGTCGAGATGCTGTTTGTTTGGTGATTTCGTTTCGAGGCGGTGATTGCCGTCTCGTGGTGGTTGTTCCGCAAGGGTCATCTCACCACCTTATTCCAGTCTTAGGCGACGCTTATGCTACTGCACTTGTTCTTCCCATTGTTTATGTCTCGCCGTCCATTCTAGCTAATGCTTTCGGTGACAGGCATTTGGTGCCGCTCCTGAGAAGTGGAAAGGCTTAGAACATCAAAGTGAGTGTTTTTGCCGTCCCGTAATTTTTCCTCTGCCGGAAATGTTAGCGTCTTAGCGGCGACTATAGTTTTTTTTTTGCATGCTTCGTTTTGCGGTTACAGAGTAAAAAACTTGGCCCGGTGTGCCGAAGATTGTTCGTCATGACGTCAATGCACACTGTACAAAACTGACACTTTGTAATTCGGATGCACCTTTTTTGTCAACGCCCAGCACGGAACCTAATGACAATGATTTTAATTCAACCACTTCCCCTTCGTGGTGTTTCTCGTGGTTGCTCTGAGCTTTCATTGGTTATACGTAATAAGTACATTATGCTCTACGCTAAACATAACTTAAACTCACCTGAAGCGAAGAGCGAAAATGTAACTTCATGGTGTGTTCGTAGCTACGAACTTACGACCATCACGACAATGTATACCCAGTTACTATACTATACTACTAGAATATTATACCCATCTCAGATTTCACAACGTGTTTTCTCAACAATTATTTGCACCTAAATTGTGAGAAAAGGATAAGATGCTCTTACAAATTATATTAGAACTACATTTGAAAACGTCGCTCTGCTAACTTTCAGGTAATGGCGTTGCAGCCAGACGCGAACGACCAGGGAACATGGTAATTGGACTTCGTGGCAAAGTGTTTCGTTTTATACTTCTTACATCCCCTTGAGTACCCATTAGTCACTGAGGGGCCGCTGCTTCACTTTATAGCATTACCGTGACATAAACGTGTGGAGCTTCTGGAGTTTCTGACTGGTTTTAATTCACAGCTTAGTAGTAAAGACATTCAAAAAGGTCAACAACTCTCCATTCATAATTATACGCTTCAACGAAAGAATTATGGTCCCGAAATGAGTGACATTGTGTGAATAAACAGCTCCCGCAAATTGAATTTATCCTTGACGTGTGTCTCTGCAGCGCACATTTCGTGCGGGCAGTCACCGCCTAATGGCTTCCCAAGAATAACACAGCACGCGAAGTTGCTACCTGTCAAAGAATATCAGAAAAATATTGACTTCCAAACTGCAAAGAAATTGTGACTTGAGATGTGAAACATTACACGATACGTTTCAGCAGGTTTCTTTGGTCGTCATCTATCAACTCAATATGTATCATCCCGCGTACTTTTTGTCATGTCCGTTTAAATTTTCTTTGTGCATTATGTATCATCTCAAGCGGAGTAAGAAAGGTAGCAATGAAATGAACAAATAGTATACTCAAAGTCCAGCTTCACACTATGAGATGCAATCTGTTATCTATCTCTTAAGGGGCCATGAAGACAACATACACGTTCGGTTCAATAAAGGACTGCTTTGTCCTCGTAACAATGATACCAATGTTATCGCAAACTTCAAACGAAAATTCGGCTTGCTAATGGAAATATACCAGCCAGTAGCGACTCCCAGGCCACTTTACAGCGATTTCTTGGCGACGTTTTGTGCGGTTGGCGGCCGCCAGCTAAGGCCTCCGCCAAGAAACGTGACTAAGCGATTGTAGTGGGGCCTCCGGCCCCGTTTGATTGTCGCTCTTGAACGATAATGTGCGGTTAACATACTGATAGCAATGTTTTTACTGTTAGACCTTATTGCGTTACTGCTGCCCATAATATGTCACTGTAGATGAAATGTGAACGCTCTTCCATATTTCTCACGTTTTTTTATCAAGAAAACATCTTTTGTGTCTGGAATGGAGCTGAATTAGTTACAAAACGCTAGTTCTTTAAAACTGAGTGAAGTAAGTTCTTTTTTATTCATGAACCCTTTAAAACGGGAAGCTAAGTGAAAGGACATCAGTGCAAATGAACAAAGTGACTGACAGCTGTCAGAAACATACAGACAGCTGTCAGTATGTAAAAAGTTATACTTAGAGCAACAGCAAACTAATGTAGCCCCCGAATGGTGTGGGGGGAAGAGGCTCGTCATTCCCAGACGCGGTGTTTCCTCACACAGGCGCACTGCCTAGCCCTATAGACGCGCACATCGGCAGAAGCGGCCTGTTTGCTGGAGTAGCGTTTTTTTTTGCTTGCAACCTTCAAGTGCCCTTAAAAAGGCGTCTAATGGGTTGTCCATAACAGACCACTCGTTCATCAAACCGATGCTTTCGTGTCATCGTGGGGAGCCGAAAAGAAGATATATAATAAACAGACGCCCCCTTTTTAATAGTTCTTGCTTTTACTACGGCGAATTTTTGGGTTTCTATATATTAATTTTTTTACTTCAACCTGAGAGCATTGCTGGCACAACGCCCCTCCTTGTGGAGCGGCAACGTGGTGGCAAGAAGATTGAGATGTTTTCTTCAGGAACTTGGAACGTTCTATTTATCTGTGGTCGCCTCAAATGCCACTTACCAAACTTTTTCAAGGGTGGGCGCTTTAAGTAAGCACTCACTGCCGCAATCTTGTAGGCGTACGTCTTACTCCGTTTCCCATTTCTCCTTTCCCTTCCTGCGAAAGTCACCCTTGCTTAGCCGAGTGGCGTGAAGGAAGACTGCGTATGTTTCGGAGTGGGTGTTTACAAAAGTCGCGGGTAAACACACTCTGGAAGCCGCTATATCAAGATGTTTGCCCTGAAGCTTTTTTCAGGGGAGGTGCTCACTGATATTTATTTTTGAAATTTATCCGCTATTCCCCGTCTTTGCTGGCTCTCCATCCTTCCAACGATGGCATCGCACAAACTCCTACGTCGTTCATGTGCTCTGTTGTTTCTCCCCATTTATGCTTGGGACGCCGCCGTCGTGAAAGAGGACCCATCTTCATGTTTTAGTGGGGACCAATGCACGCGTGCACACTTTTAGCAAAATTTAAAAATGATAGGCAGCAAATGTTTATCTAGGCGAAAATGGCGCTGTAACCCCGTTATACGCTTTTAGGAGTTAGAGAAGGATGAAATGTTGGGGGAAAATGCCGTTACCCCGATTTTCGTATACACTGCACTTCGGTATTCGACCGCGTAATGCAGATTCCGTGTTATGAAAGTCAGTCACTTATACAACTTTAATATTCTACAATTATTCAAATCTCAACAGCGTAGCCATTTTGTTTTTCTGTCGGAATACTGCTATCTCACACGAGAACTTTTATTGTGAAACGGGACCGTATGAAAAAACTCGCTCGCACAAAGTACGCTTTACAGACTGTATTGTACACGTTGCCTTTAACACCAAAAATGGAATTTTGACAACATATTTAAGTGGGACGTATAACCTACAGCACCCTCCGGAACATATTTCCACAATTTGGCATGAACGCTTCACAGACTCTATCGTACACGTTGCCTTTACCACCAAAAATAGGGCTTTGGCAACATATTTAATTGGGACATATATTTTATAGAACCCTCCGGAACATATTTCCAAAATTTGGCATGAACGCAGCAATGTGATGTAGCTGCTTTAAACAAAAAGAAATTGTTAAGTTCCACCAGACCGGCTTTTGTGCTCCCTGTGCCACCAAGATAGACCAACAATCAGCCACTTGCTGTGGTCATGTAGGGTAGTGGAAGGAATCCGAGCAAGGCACAAGCCCCCTAGCGTCACATCTCTGTAGGATTGGCTGTATCCAAAGAATAACGCCAAAGACGTGCTACTTGGGCCTTCGTGAAGGAGGCTTACCTCGTCAATAGAACTTAAAATTTATCGGCCCTGAACCTATTTCCCCCCACAGGCCAGAGTGCCATCCTTTCTATATTACATTTATTCATTCATTATTCATTTTACCTGTGTTCTGTCATTTTGTTGTGGTTTTTGTTGTGCCTTTGGAACTCTATTTTTCTGCCACATCCTGCTGTTTTTCTGGTGGGGTGCGAGAGCACCGTCAAGCCGAGAGTACTGCGGATTGTTAGAAGATCCACAGCCCTGCACATGACTGGAAATAAAGTTCAACTTCAGAGCTTGCGGCATTGGCCAGTTCTTCTCGGCCGCACACTGCTGCAGGATGAGGCCGTGACTTCCATACAACCCGGAATGTGCATTGCAGATCCCGCCACGGCTGCTTCGAGTCGATGACGAACAGCTGGGTGAAGTCTACAATGCTGAGGATGACTTTGCATCCACCATTCCCCGCGAAGAAGAAGACGGCCTCTGTGATGCATTTGATGACGACAACTAGCCCCGAAACTATGCAAATAAACAATAATACTGAATCTTCACTATGAATCCGGCAATGCTCATCTACAACAGCTTCCTCATTGAAGTATTGCGTACACTTCGCCGCCTATTTACTTTTGGCATGGCCTAGAAAATTTTGACACATACTGCAAATAATTTGAGTGTGCCGGCACCAGATGGCCAATCCAGGCAGAAGATGAATACACCCCAACCAAAATGACCAGAAGTACAAGCTTAAAGGGCAATTTCCCTCAACTGTTTTGTGCTTTTTTTTCTTCACAGAGACGTGGAATATCGGCGGGGTGCAAATGCCTTTTATGGCTGGCGCACGGCGGACTGCAACGGTCGAATGTGCTAAAATGTATACTTTGGCAGCGGCCCAAGAAGGATATTTTGATGAGGAGGCGTTTACGCCATTTTTATACGCATATAGTTCTTTCGTGGTGTGAAGGGCTTTTTTACAACTGTATTCTATGGGATCTCAGCAACATTTCTTTTTGATCTTTTTTTTTCATATCCATTCTTCACGCCAACTTTTCCAACTGCGGCGCATGCCTGCCACTAAAGGGCGACAAAAGGCCCGGAGGAAGCTCTAAGGAAGATTGAAGAGCTCCGCACTAAACACGAGCCCGTTTACCACTCGCAAAAACCAGGGTTTAAAGCACAACTATTTTTTTCGACATTGTAGCGCCCTTACCCCTTCTATATGTGGGGGAAGTACTTGCCTGGGGGCTCTAGTTCGCACCTTTTCTGGACGTGATTGTCACGAGCAGTCTGCATTCATTTATCCTCCGACAACGACCCTTTCACTCCCGTCCCCCGCACGCACATTTCCAGTTCCCGTCTGCACTGCTCGCATGCGGCTCTTGAGCGCTCAATTTGTATAGGCGGCGTTTTTTTACCCCTAGCAAGTTCGGGAGCAGAGGTGGCGCTTCGAAGGAATTCATTTATTACACGTATCGGGTTCAATCTTGCCGTGTCTACGACGCCATTCATCCTTGCCTGACAGCTAAGTGAGAAATGCTTAAACCGTTTACTTTGGAATGTCTAATGCTCATCGCTCCCTAGTGAAAAATTCAAGCCGACTCTCTGCAAGAAATAACTGCAACATACAAATACAAGCAAAGAGGTGAGCCTTGGCTCACCGCACTTGCGTGTAAGAGTTGCAGAAGTTATTCGCCCCGAAATTATGCGACGGTGAAGCCCCACCGTATTTCCAGTGGACTTCAATTAGTCATTCAGTGGAACGTTTCTAATGGGCAAGCTCTTCCTGGCCAGTAACGAAAATTCACTTGACCCACTGAACACAAGCGAAGTGGCAAGGGGCGATTTCTTCGGCAATTTCTCTTGTTAGTCCTTTCAAGGTTTTTTTTTTTACCAGGCTGATAGAAGTATGCTTTGATTTTGCACTCACGCAGTCTGGTTTTACGGGCGATGCCCATTACGTGCTCGGGGTGTCGGCGCCTCCCGTCGTCTCCCGTAGAACGTTTAATCTCTATGGGCAAAAACGCGTACTAAAGCAACACACCGGAGCACTCGTTTTCAATGCCGTGCGCTGGAACGCTTCGTGCTTCCAAGACACGAGACTTACAACAAAGCTGCATATCTCAACGCCCCCACCGGTTTCTTCTCCATAGGCAAAATTACGGCTAGTCTGCAGCTCATTTAATGGCGTAAATCTTGTTCACCGCAGGAGAGGGCGCCACCGCCTCAGCAAGCTCGCGATTGCTCCTCCACCGGCGCTTCTCCAGCGCTCAAACACCGCACGCCATGCGGCAAGAGAGATACATTATTTGAATGCACCTATAAACGGCATGCTTTGCACCTCCCCAGGTTTCGCGTTACTGAAGATGACCCGGGATTTATTTTCTTAACAAGTTTTCGACACTCGTGAAAAATCTTTCTCACAGTTTAAGGGTAAGCAGCGCCCCCCAGTTCTTGATTTTTCTAATGAAAAAAAAAAGCCAGACGATCACGTGATGCCCGACGTTTAGTGGGAGCTTTAACAGCTATTGCGCATGCTGATAATAGATCGTATGTAGTGTTTTTTTCAACTGTTCGGTCCTCCGATGTTATTATCCGATGAAAGACAAATGATATTGTGTATTTTCAGCCTGAAACCTGCCGCAAGTGTTCATGCCAGTATTAGTTGTCAAGTCGAGATTGTGGTGTAGAAAGTACATTTTATTTACAATATGATCAATAGTGGTAACCACGCAACAAAACATTTCACCCATCGGTAAAGCGGCCAACCGGCGGCGCTGTATAACTACACAGAGTGACTTGTGAGATAAACTATAGAATAAATACGTTTTAATCGCAAATGAATTCCAAGAGCGAACAACGATGATGCCAAGGTTTAATCAACTTTCCTCATCCTCACCTCCTACTCCTTCATCTATGCCTCTGTGGAAAATAAAGAGGCTATAATAATTACGTTTTCTTCCGCGATATGTAGAGCGAGGACGCTGTAACAAAGATTCGGAAGTTTCCCTCGTTAAAATCACCTCCTGCAAACGGGAAAACTCGGAACAAAGACCACCATCAAGCATCTGGAAAACGGAATATTTGAAGTTACCGTAAAGGGTCTCTGGGGAGAATGTAGCGAACATATACAGAAACTCTCGTCATATTCTTTGCCCAGCGCCACATCGAGCATAAACGTGCCGGCACATGTCTTGCTGGTTTGCGTTGCCTCCTCATACCATTGCTGCACGTAAAGCGCCAAAAATACACCAGGGACGAGGGAGGACAACAGAGACAAGCGCTACTTCCAACGGACGATTTATTCTTAAAAACGCTCATATACATACACAAGACTTTCGCACATCAGCACGAAATTGCATTATACAGCGCATATAAGTATTCCGTGTGATCACTGCTAGTCTTCATACGCACAGACAACAAGGGGCAGCAAACGCAAAGAACACAATAAAACAAGAACCAGAAAAAATATAAATAAAAAAAAACACTTCCGCCCCACCCCACTAAGAAAATAATGATTACAACATAGGAAAGCATGTGGCAGCTAATTTATTTACTGAGAAGCAAGATATGCATTTTCCTTAGGCGACAAACCTACCGAAGGCATGCTCATAGATGCGTCGCCCAGGCGAGCCATTTCAGCCGCCTCCTTGCGAGCTGGTTGTTTTTCTTTGCTATTATTACTGTCTTATTAAAGCGAGATGTGCATTTGCATCTCCCGCAATGTTCACTGAGCTGCCCTGTGTGCCCAATCTTCATGTTTCGTAGATGCTCGCGCAATCGTACGATAAGGCATCGTGACGTCTGGCCTACGTATTTGTGACCGCATGGAAGAGGGATGACGTACACCACATTTTGGGCGCACGCGACGAATTTGTTCTTGTGGTTAATGCTGCAGCCCTTTCTCCGTTTTTGCACGGCGCAAGTCATTTCAGCAAGGCTTCGAAAGCTTATCAGGGGCTGAAAAAAAAACACTTTGCAATTGCTGCGGCCACCGATCTGCGTAAGCACGTGAGACAAGTAGTGTACGTATGAAACCACAGCGGTTTTCTCTGCGGCTTGCTCCCTCGTGTTAAAGACAGACGGCTCGTTTCGCAACGACCGCTTTACATCACCCAGGAGCTTGTTCGCAATAGAAAAAACAAGTTGCGGTGGATAACCGCCCTTGTCCAAGCGGTCCTCTTGCGCCCTTAGTCTATGCTCACACTTGTGAAAGCAGGTCTTACTTAGAGAATTTTTCACGCACAGGTTGGGGACTCCACGTTATACTAGTTTTGAGTGATATGAGGAGTGGGGCAGCTGGGGCTTCATTGCTCGAGGCACATATTGCCAGCAAACGTGTGTGGCGGAAAAACATATATGAGCATTTTTAAGAATAAATGTCCGTCTGAAGTGGCGCTAGTCTGTGTTGTCCTTCCTCGTCCCTTGTATATTTTTTCGGCGTTTTACATGTCAGCAATGCAGTACCAACTCGCTGACATGTGCCACATTTGTCCTCCAGATGGCGCGGGTTTTATTCGGCCAGGGACATAAAAGTGTTTGGCGGACACTTATGCCTGCTTCTGTTATTTTGAAGGAGAAATACTAGCGGTACTTATCACAGACTTCTTTGCTGCCATAGATCAAGTGCGTGTCTCTGTGTTAGCTTTCGTCTCTGTGTTGTTAGGTGCCGATTATTTCGACAGCCCGACTGACACATCTGCCAAAACTGCGTGATTGGTCAAATCTAACCGACATTTGGTCCATAGATTCACACTGGCTAATTTAAGAGCCCGGTGAACTGCCAGACGGGAAAATATCGTTTCAATACTTTTTTTATGAAGCAAAAATTCAGTAAGCCGGTTCTGATGGAAGAAAACAATGAAAAGTAATTAACTCATTTCTGAATCGTAAGCATGAAGCACCTATCTCTGAGCTTCAGTCATCAGGGTGTTTTTGTTCTGACATACCATGCTCGCCTGTAATTCTCGAGCAGCCCCACCAGCATTCCTTACAGTACATTTGTTCTGCTTCCAGCTAGCCCGGATGAAGTCATCAACACCATAAAGGAGACTAAAGTTACAAGTGCAGGCCTCGATCAAATTAGCCCTTGATGTATTAAATGGATAGTTCACCAGATAGCTGCACCACTTGCTCACATTATTATTCTTGTTTTCAAAACAGGTTATTTCCTGCCGAAATCAAAGAGTTAAAGTCACACCGGTATTTTGAAAAGGGGACCGAACTTTAATCTCCAATTATAGACCAATTTCAATTCTTGCGTTTTTTAACGAAATAACTGAAGAATGCATTATTCGGCGTTTAAACAAGTATTTATCAAATCGTCCGTTCGGATTCCGCGCCGGTCATTCCACCAATCTTGCTTTACTGTCTTTCAATGACAAAATTAAATATGCGATCTACCAAGGAATATATGATGGAGCCATCTTTATTGATCTAACAAAAGCTTTCGATTCGATAAATCGCAGCATTCTCCTTCATAAAGTTGATGCAATAGGCGTTGTAGGCCCTGCTCCGTGACTAATTCAAAGCCACTTATCTGATAGAAAATAGCCAGTCTGTGTGTCACCAAATCTTTCAAGCTTTAAAACCACAAACAAAGGCGTGCCCCACGGCTCAATACTTGGTCCTCGCCTCTTCTTGATATACATCAATGACCTGCCTAATTGGTTTTCTAACTCCGAATCCTTCTTGTACGCCGACGATACTAGAATTTTAGCTACTGACAAATGCCTTAATTTTAACAGAAAAACTTACCTCTGACATTAACAGCATTTTCTCATGGTATCATCATAACTGTCTGCATATCAACGCATCTAAAACAATATTCACGATCTTTCATTCAGTCAGCGGCACCTTACACATGAACCAGTAATAAGTATTAGCAATCACACCATCCAAGTATTCAACCAATGCATGTTTCTTAGAGTTCTTTAGTCATTTAAAAGATACTCAGCACATTACATATTTATTTATTTATTTATTTATTTATTTAAAGTACCTTACAGGCCCCTGACAGGTCAAAAGCTTACCATGGCATCAGGATATTACTGAAAGCACGCCATTTTTTCAGTGTATCCACCTTACTTTCCCTTTACTATGCTTTTATTCATAGCCATTTTACGTACTGCTTATCTTCATGGGGTAACACGTACCCCACTCATTCGATTTCATTACAACATATCCAAAATCAGGCCATTCACATATTAACTTTTAGTCCATTCTGCACCCATGCCTATTCACTGCTTCGGCACTTGAGTGTATTATCTATCAATGAATTATTCAAATATAACCTAACAATCTTGTTGTTATTACATAACATGCTTCCATTGAATATTTTCACTCGGTCAAGTCTTGTTACCTTAAATTCCCCAAGGTTTGACTCTAATCATAACTCGCTCTTACCTATTGCTCACACTAGTGATGGAATGCAAACTGCCCACTTTGCAGCTCTCGTGCTTTGGAATTTTCTGCCAACTAACGTTAAACTCTCTTCATCGTTACATGTACTTAAAGCAGGTCTTCTTGAATTTTATCTGTAGTCATAACCACATTCGAACTAATTATTGCCCATATGCAACTGCCTGTCTTCTGTTACCGTTGACTACGTGTTAATTTTGTTGATTTATTTGATCTACTGCCAAAATTTCATGAACCATTGATTATGCGCTTACTTACAGGATGTCCCCTTTCAGCCCTTGGCTCTGGGACCTCCTTCTATATGATCACTCATGTACACATTATTATTGAACAAATAAACAATTTTTGTTATTGTGTTTTTAATCTTGTTTCCCTAGCCTAAAGCGTCGTTAGATGCAGAACCTTGGGGTAATGCGTTAGCTGAAGGTAGTGGGTCCGAATCTCTGTCTTGCCACTTTCGGCGATTCGATGTTCGAACAAGAAACGAGGCCTAATACGTCCCCTATGTCTTGCTTCTCTCTTCAATGATTGTGCGACCCTCCCAATGTACCGCGACCGCAGGGAGCGAAACATTTCCGAAGCTTTCGAAATCACCAAGCAAAAAGGCATGTCTATTAGTGAACCGTGAGTTGTACTTGTCGATAAATACCTTGTGTCCCTGTAATAAATACTTGGCGCTGTATCCCTATGCGGTGTATAAAATGTGTATATGATTTATAATTCCTTAAGTATATCCTTCGCTATTCTTCATGTCAAGAATACATTTTCTTGCCGCAACGAGCCGCTATCAGTTTGCTGGTCAGCGCCTGGCTTGTATGAATTCCTTGGTTTTGACCGCATCTTTTGCGCTAGTTTTCCTCGAAGTACTACAGTGCACCAGCTGGGCCACCAGCAAAGCCCTTCTTGACATTCTTGACTGCTGTCGTTGCCTTCTGTCGTTGCTTTCAAGCCTGATGCAAAGAAAGCTCTTGACCATTGTTTGAAGCATTTTATTCAACAGCGGATGTTGTCAAAGGAGCATTGAGTTAAACAGAAACGTGTCGCCGTAAATACTCTGTGTGTTCCATGTAGGCTGCGTAAGTGCAGGCGATATCCGGATTGGCAGGGGCTGCTGAATTCAGTGCAAAACCGTATGGGGCCATGCAATCCTCCGCCGTTGTCTTGTTGCAGTAGTTCGCAGCAGTGCTTTTTGAGCAGTGCCAATAAAGGGGAAGGATCAAGAGAGGTTACAGATTATACCGCAGCTTGCCAGAAACCACGGCAGAGTCATTGAGTAAATTTTCACTATAGAGTCATTGAGTAGCTTAAAGTACCCTCTGCCTTTCATATATTGTCAGCTTTCTAGTAACGTTGAGACGGGCTTCCTTCCTAAGTTTAAGCGTCTTACCAACCTGCTGTCGCTGTCAGTGGTACCTACTAACTTCCTTCGGTGCTTTTACGATAGATTTTTTCTCCGCGCCGATTTCTCCGCATTCGTGTGTCACCTATTTACGCACCACGTTGGTACTTTTTATTACTTTTTATGTCCAAGAAGTGAGGAGTGCTTCTTTTTCCAATGAAGCGAATGCCTGGACAGTGACGGGGGTATATAAGCGACCAAATATTTCGTGGCACGCGTCTCATTTGCTGCGTTCATCTTTAAAGCTGCACACCTTTGTCACATGCAAAGGGCCGGCAACAAGGTCTAAATTTGCATGCCTTGCAGCGAGAAGGGGGTGATGCGAATTTCTATGTGAATGGAGGTTTAACGGGAATAATCTCGGCATTGGTGAAGGTACAAATGATGCAGATACGCTAAATGCTGCTAGGAACAATGCTGCACCATTCATCCACCTTAGTTGCTCTATTCTCGTGCGTTTTCTGGGTGTGCACGAATCATTTATGTTTTCCCGAACTGTCCGAATGATGCTGCTTACATAAACAAGAGAATGGACGTGCCTGTCCCAGTAGCGTCGTCAAACAAGATGGCATACAGGCTATGGCGATAAGCGAAACGCGCACTTCGAACGCGTGGCTGTCGTATTATGCATGTTTATCGTCGCAACTGTTGTTGGGCGTCGTCTGTGTACATAAGCGACGGATCCTATCAATGTTTTGTTGTGTGCCTGATCTGAAATTCAAATTACAGCGCAATGGCGGTATAAGGAGCGTGTTGCGCGATCGTCTCGTCGGGGTTGCCATATCTTGCCTAATACGCATTTGTTTTGCAGAGCTTAGGCACGGACCCGCCAGTTGCCCTACTTTCACAGAGACAGCTGCAAATGTGGAGGTCTATTGTTTTCGCGGATGACAGCGCTGTTGGCGTGCACAATTGCTATCGTGAAACACTTGCCGCCTAGCTGCCCGGTTCGAAAGCGTGCCGGGGTCACGGAATAGGTATCTATTAGGTATCGACAACCCGCTGCAGTGGCTGACTGGCTAAGGTGATGGGCTGCTGTTGCCAAGGACGTGGGACAAATCCCGGCGACGGAGGACATTTTTCATATCGACGCAAAAACTCCCCTATGTCGAAATTAGGGCGCACGTTAAAGATGCCCAATTGGTCAGAATTTTAAGAGACCCTGCACTGCGGCGCGCTCCAAAACCCATGTGTGGCTAGGCGCGTAAAAGCTCCAAACGTTTACAAAAAGCGATGGTTTGAAAGTATCATAAAGATACGATGAAAATGCCACGGGTGGCATCAGATTTGTTTCTCCGCTATATTTGCTCAACGCGTTGATGCAGTTATGTACAGGATGTTATATCTGTGATGGCTAGTAAGAAAAACCTCTTGACTCATAGGGCTTGTTTCCCATTATCAAGAACGGCAATATTAGCTGTTTTTTAGTGTGGCTGTGAGTACGATGCCCGAGCAGACATGTACGCCACACGTTTCATGAAAGAATTAGCAGTGGCTTAGCTCTGCTATGCCAGGATATACGTAGTGTACACTAAGGTTCAGGAATCCAACCCAATCCAATCCAGTCCGGTTCAGTCCAGTCCATTCCAATCTAGTACAGTCCAGTTCAGTCCAGTCCAGTCGCTGCTCCTCGCGCATGCGCAGGACGGCTCTCCAGGAGCCACGCGAAGCGGCTATCAAGCGGCTCCGGCGCAGCGTCAGAGTTGGCTACTGCGCAACGGAGGCGCACAGCTGGGCACGCGCCGGCGCCAGTGCCTCTGCCGCGGCTATGGCGTCACTCCTCTGGAATGCGCAAACCAGCGAATGTGCAGCCACAATTCTCTACACACCCCTACTCCAATTGGTTTGGATTGGATTTCCAATCCAATACAATCGAATTTATTCCAATCCAATCCCAAACCAAATCTAATCAAATCCAATCCAATCTAATTCTGTGACATCAGACGTAGGCACATTCTCACAAGGAAGTAAACCGGCTGCCGCGGGGCGAAGATGAAGTTCAACGGCACTGTGACGAGGATGGTGGGCCACCCTATTTCCTCTGACTTAGCGCCTAAAGTGAATTTTCAGCTTTCTTTGCAATTTTCTTGTTGTAGACCTCTCTTTAGTTCTTTCTCTACGAAGAGCAACCCAGCTAACACAGATAAGTCACGCGATTGATTGAGTGATTACTGATTGATTGACTGATGAATGGAGGGAGGGAAGACCGTAGTACAAGGGGAGCAAATAGAAGTGTTGGGAAGTCTCTAGTATAAAAACTAGAGTCTTACTCTCCGGCGCGACCACGCAAACGTCTCCCTTATAGTGCGCTTAACATCTCACGCAACTCAAAGCGTCGGCTAATATACGGGATTGCAGCTTGAAACAAAGTTTTTAAAGAAAAGGCGGAACTCCTCCTCATTCAGGCTTCTCTAATTAGTTGCCTCACATATTCTCTGCTATACTTCAATCTCTCCCGGGCATATCTGGCATATAATAATTGCCTCATTCGCCTTATATAAAAAACAGCATTGCAGCCCCCCCCCCCCCCCCCCCCCCCCAGCACTCCGACTGCCAGATTGCTTCAGCTGCGCTTCTACAACACGGCAATAGAGTTAGTCGACGCCCGTAGACTCAATCAACATAAATTTCTGTCGACACCACTCGCTGGTCCACAGAGTATGCATACATTGAGTCTGCGAGCTCCGATAATAAGTGATCCCGAAGTCCCCATTCCCCAGAAATTCATGCGCACCTCCTTATCCGCCCTATCCCACGTAATATGTACCAGTGCACAACCGAATACGGAGGTACCAAAGTGCACGGGCCTTGACCGAGAAATACATCATTAAGACCAGCACGCTTTACGTAGACGCGGCCGACTACAGCCATCCGGATGCGTAATCTGTGGCGCCAATATCCAGCCCTAACTTCCCACCCCTTCATCTCCCTCACAATACGCAACCATCTTCCCTCCACGGCGGAAGAGGCCGCATCCGCCCTAACACTAACGCAGCGGCCATCCGCCCCAGTCACCACCTCTGATTTGAAAAACAGCCATCTAGACCTTGGCCAGAGGTACCATCACGTGAGCAGTGGGGAAGGAGCTGTCCATCTCCAGTCCCGACTCCCCGGTTAGGCCAATGAAAAGGGCCGTTGCAGCAGGAGTCTCGAATTGAAACCTGAACTGAGTAACCCACTACACATTACGATGGTCATAATAAAGTTCACTCTCTCTCTCTCTCTCTCTCTAATCAGGTGCTCGAAGTTATTGTTCAAAGTCCCCATACCGACCATATGGAACTGCTCTGGCCTTCTGCCCGTGTAGAGCTGGCGGGAAACGAGGCTGTGTGACGAGGCTGTCAGACAGCTCGAGAACTAGGTGTCCGACCATGCCCAATCGTCGTCACCTTGGATGGAGCTCGATCGGCCCTCAGACATATTGCTGAGCTTTCAGAAAAGAACTGCGCATTACGGCCTCCCCTGACACGCATTCCCGCAGGCTCATCCTACCCTCTCTTACTATGAAAAACGTTTATGGCGTCCCCAGCAAAGCAACTCTTTGCCCTGTCACGGCCCATTGCACCTTTTTTTCTACACCAGCTATGATATCCCTAGTGACTACAAGCGTCTTGAAGGGCACCCTCGTTAGTACCATGTGGACAGGTAACAAAAATACCTTTCCATTTCTCCGTGCGACCTAGCAATGGCAGATGGATCTGGGTAGCTCAAAGCCGAAGGCACGGAAAAGCCTGACAAAACTTGGTCACCTGCAGGCTGGAACAATCGGTCACCGCCACCTCTACCACGATTTGCAATAAAGTTTTTCTCTCTCTCTCCACCTGGGACGCTTCAGTGAATGCAGCCAGTATGCTTGTGCTTTCCATTTGTTGCTTAGTACACGTAAAAATAAAAAAAAGAAATTTTTTAGCTTACTTCTTCCTACGTTTGAATGAAATCTCCGGACTGAGTTCCCATTTTATCGTCAATCAATACCCAAGCTGAGTACAGCTGACCCACCTTTCTTAACAAAAAAAAAACTTGTTGCGATAACTAACTCCTCACAATATGAAAAGCATTGAATTTGTTGCAGCGTCATCAGAAAGAGAACGCAGGTGTTGCCGTGAAATTGCGGACACAGTACTCTCTACACGTGTCCCAACTATCATACACCAATGGTTTAAAAAGAGAGCAACGGCAACTACTCAAAGAGCTTATTGCATTCTGTTTTCCGGTGCAATGGAGTTACGGGCCAGTAATTTCCCCTTTAATGGCATTCAACTAGGTAATTGTAAATAATTATCTAATTCTAGAAGCACTGCCTCAATAAATTAAGTGTCAATAAGGCAATGGTAGGTACCCGCAAGAGATGTATAGCTGCGACATTTGAGCGACGTAGTAATTGTGTACTCAATTTTTCGGACCGATAATGATAAAGAAACACCGCGAAACATGAAAAATACCGCGTGTCAGCACTTCCACCCGCACCATAAAGCAGTGCACTCAAATACGCTGAATGAAAGCAGCTGCTTTGCCTATCTCACGCCTGAAGACACGACGAATCACCTTGATAATGGCATGGAAAGATATCACGGGATGCATGTGGCAAATAAACCACAAACTCGGTCAGGGTTTCTTCTTTCTTTCTTTTCCAAGTTTTATTTTGGCTATCTCAAAGGGAGCCTATTCTAGGGAACTGCTTTATGATGCGGCTTAGAGCGCCAAAACGTCGTAGTTTTGATATTTTGCGGTTGCTATTTCGCAGGCAGAACGCCGCTAAAAATACCGCAGTTAGATATCCCCTGTTGGTATCTACAAGTGCCTCTTTTGCACTTGAAAGATTGGCACAGTCCTTCTTGAGTTAGATAAATGATTACAATTGCCTAATCACATCACATTAACGAAATAATGTCTGTCCCCTACTCCACTGTACTTAAAACAGTGTGCACTGTTTTCCTTAAATAAGCGCCATTGCTCTTTTTTTTTAATCTTGGTTTATGATAGTTGGGACAAACTGTATGTTTCTCTGCTTGGTACTTTCAAATGGTTTTTCTGATAACTGTTACTCCTACAAATCTACGCAACATATTTTAAAGACTTGGCCCTGCGACACGGCTAAAGCGGGATTTTGTTTTGAAATTACACTAATTACTAGCCAGAATGGGCTTCACATCCCATGTGAACGCCACAGCAAATTGCTCATTGTAGAAATATCAAATTTGAGCAATACATCCCTAGTTTGGTGCAGGGGATATGGAACAAGCTTTTGTAGATATTGGTAGGCAATACAAAGGTATAAAAAGTGTTTTAAAATATTTTTATAACATCCATGTAAGAGGGAGAATGAAGATTTTTTGTCAAATTACCTGTGTTTACTAATTTCTCAGTAACTATTCGGACTGTTTATATCCCTAAGTAGTGTTTGTTTATAAATGCTGCGCGTAAAATTGTCCCAAAACAAATTACTGGATTTTCACCCAACAAGCGTATGAAGAGGCGAGCGGAATAGTTTAAATTACACCCCTCTAGAAGTTGGAATTCGGTTAATTTTATCCGCGTAGAGTAGCGCCCACTATCTGTTGTACTGGAGAATTTTGCGAGGGGGGCGCCGCAAGAACTTTGGTTTCCTTGTTACATATTTGTTTTTATTTCTAAATCTCTCTTCAATCTCAATCGTTCTTTGTCACCCTACCTCCATCCATCCATCCATCCATCCATCCATCCATCCATCCATCCATCCATCCATCCATCCATCCATCCATCCATCCATCCATCCATCCATCCATCCATCCATCCATCCATCCATCCATCCATCCATCCATCCATCCATCCATCCATCTCTCTATCTTTCTCAAGATCTCTATCTCTCTTAAGTCTTTATGTCTCTGACTGTTTCTCTATTTCTGTCTATCTCTCTCTATCATTCTCTCCAATTATGCACCACAATTATGCACTCTCACTCGTACGGTACCGGTGATTGTTAAGCTGAGGGTCATTACTTCGAGTGGTGTGCTTCAGTGGGTTCGTGACAGGAACCACAATATTGTGTTTCCACATCTGGCCAAGAAATAATCGTGTTTCGCATGTCTAGGACATCTCCGCGTCTCTGGCGATTAGGAGCAGCAGTCAGACTACCGCCTCAGCCTGTCATGAGTCAGGATCGTCAACCGGCATACATGCACCCTTAGAGAGAGCGGAAGTACTTCCCTTGACAAATGCACGTGCTGGATGGATCCCAACAACCACTATGAGGCACAGGTACAAATGCAGTACTGGGGAATGTAGTTAGCGCTCCTTACAACTGGTGACGTGACACCATGGAAGAAACAAACTTTAGGAGGGAGCGTCATGTGTCAATCGTAAACCATAGCCATGTAAAATAAAAAGGAAAAACCCATGGTAAGGAATCTGCGCACTGTGACAGGCAAGTGGTAGTTCTTCGCGCCTGCCGGGACCGCCCGCCCGCGCTGTGTGCGTCTGTTCGGTTCACTGCTGTATGGGCGTCGCGTGCAGCGCTGCCTGCAATCACGACCCGACACGGGCAGCAGGCTGATCGGGCGGACCAAGTGGTCAGACTGAGCGGTGAAAGATTATCGTGCCACGCCCGTACCGAAGTTCTGTGTGCTGTGGTGCGAAAGTGAGACGAAAGAACACGACATTTGCGCCTTTTTTTATTTCACAATGCACACCACACTTGTTTCTGCTCTGATCAAAGTGTGTCTTGAAATTGCTGGTCAGGCGCTCTTCTAGCTAATCGATCGTTTATTGTCCGGGCGTCAGTCCAGCACTCAGAACGGTACCACCCAGGCATATTCTCGCATTTGTTTTTCCGGTATATACCTATCTCTCGAATTGAGCGGTCCTCGGCCAACCAGCTGGCGTACTGCCTGCGATGTGAGTCCGAGAATGATACGTTCCGCTCCCCCTACCCCAGCCAGAAACAATCGGTAGTCCTGCCCCTTTTGTCTTGCAATGCACTGCAGGAGACAAACACGCACGACAAAAGCCATCACGCCAATGTGGTACGTACAAGCTGCATCCACGCCGGAGCACCGAGGAGGCGAATGCACGAAAATGCGTCCGCGAGTGAAACCAAAGGTTCTTGGGCCAGTTATCAGGTAGTGGGATTCTCGTTACACCGCTTACATTTAACGGGAAAGTCGCGGAAATACTCTCGGAAAAATGCAAAACACAATCCTCGCAGCAAACGTGGAAAACACCGCGAAGCTCTAGGTCGCTCGGTGCTTCTGAATGGTTAAGGCCGTGCGTTTGAGCAAAGCCAGTCGTGGTTCGAGCGATCCAACGCTAGAAGTCAAAATAGGCTCGCAGCTCGTGAGGGTGCTTCCTGCGCACGCGATCTACTTTTAGCCTCGCTGTGGTCAGCGCAGTACTTCCAGGATCCGACGCTGGGAGTGCGACACTGGCACAAAATCTCTTACGGCGACCTCGGCGATACCCCTCCACCTCCACTGGCAGCCATGTGGAAGCACTAAATGTTACCACGCTCCTGTTGGGGATTGGGGGGGGGGGGGGGTTCGAACTACTGGAATACAAGGCACCGGAGGCGCCCAAGGTTAGGAGAATTGCGGCGTCAGAGGAGGTTGGCTTGAGACCGCTGGACCGCCTAAGGTCATGCTCCCTCCTGAAATTTTTTTTTCTGCATGCGTAACATCATCCCTTCTCCTCACCTCCGTATACACTTGCCCCCAGGACACAGGAAAAGGCGAGGGCATGTCGCAAGGCAAGCCAGCTTTCTTTCTCTGCTTTGTGACCAACTAAATGAAGTCGTTTTCTTTTCGTCAGTCGTCATGTGCGGCTCCAAGTTCACCACAAAAACCACACACCACGCTCATAATTCTCGGCTAGATATCTCAGTCGACGAGGAGATGAATTGGTTCCGACCTAATTTGGAACAACGTTGTCTCATTCAATTACAGTACCCGCACTCTCTTGACGATGGCGATCCCACACCCCGGGTGGTCCCAGTTTCAGTAAACAGATGCTGTACCTCAAAGGGAGGACCCAATAACCCTTCCTATGCCTTTATTGATGAAGAATGAGCAATGATGATGATTTTAGTACTGACAGGGACGGCATAATGCACCTTAGCACAAACGCAAGAAAATTTTGCTCGGTGAATATATCATTCGGATGGAAATTCATGTGTGCCCCATTTGAACAATGTTGCTTTCTTTTTCTCCTATGCTTCGAGACACACGTTTTTTTCTTAAATTCGTTTTCATTCTTATTTACGGGCTGCTTTTAGAATTCAGCTACAATACGTATATTTTAGGTGCTGACTTTGTGGACTGATGTCGCACAGTCGGGGTGAGGTATTAGAGTTAAAGGAAGGAACCACTATTCATTGCATTACGAAGAGGCGATATTATGTCAGTGAATGAGTAAAGGTAGAGGAAGAAGAAGTCATCTATTCACGGCCTGCGGTGGAACCCCTCTGGTTGCGTCTTTTGTCTTGGTCATGGCACACGCGTCCGGAAGCCCTGCCGTAGTCGATGGGTCGAAGAAGTCGCCCGAACAAACCAAGCCATCAACGTGAGTCACTTAAATATGTGTTCGTGGCATCATAGCTAAGACTTCGGAGAAAGTTAAACGAATTTTTTATTACCAAATTTTTACTTCAGTCGCTCTGTATCGAGAGCGTGCAATTTTAAGCTAAATTTTAATTCGCGATTACCGTAGACGTATGGAGCTGGCACGGACCATCTGTTTCAGATCTGGCCGAACATCACAACGCTCGCGCGGGACACCTCCGCTCACAGGGCTCCATCAGGGCAGACCCCCACATTTCCAACGGTGCATATGAGGCACCCAAAACTAGTTTTCTGGATTTATTGAGAGAAACGGCTGCAGAGCTCTTCGTGTCAGGACGGGCGTATTTCGTTCCGAAATCTCTCGGAAAGAATTGGTAGCGGAACAATTGGAATGGTGGCAGATTACCCGGTGAAGCTGGTCTTGTTTTATTGGGCTGCACACATGAAAGCAAAATAGGATTACCCGGAACGCAGTCGAAACGATTGCACAAAACTTCCATTTTGTGGGACAGCGGTGTCCACGTGATTGCAGGCGGGATTGGCTGTGCCTGCATTCCACGCCACACTGTACCGCATCCACCGCATTTTCGGTGCTGCTGCAGCGCGCCGTCTATCTCTTCGTGAGAGAGAGCTCTGTCGCTACATTTTGATTTACTCACGCGCCTCGGCTCATGCCGCTCACTACCCCGTTTTCTGCTCGGGATAAGTCACCAGATCGACACTCACTAGGGAAAGCTTGCAGGGAACGAATAAAGGGATTAGAGCTAAACAGCTTCACCGTAGCTTTCCAACTCACTAGTATCACTGGCTGGTCACCTACTGTTTTTTTTTCATTTTTTGAAGTGACCGATTTCTCGTAATCATGCTTTAAAAACATTAATGCTTACATTTATTGATGGGTTTGTCGGACGACCCTATTGTGACCGATTTCCATCTGCGTCCTACCAGAAGCGGTAGCAGTGGCCTGGCCATCGATGAGGTGCTGGCCCTCGCACCGGACATCACGGATGGGTTTGTGGCCTTTGCCCTGGACCTGCACAAGAAGCTGCGTGAGGTGGGCGGCTCCAAGAACGTGCTTTTTTCTCCCTTCTTGGTGGCGGGCGCCCTAATCGCTCTGTACCGGGGCGCCACGGGTCGCGCGGCCATGCACCTGGCGCACCTGTTGCACGTGGACGGCCTGGATGTCGAGAAGGTGGTCGCCTACTACGCTCTCTGCCACGGCCAACTATTCGCCTCGTGGCCCAACCACAACCGCAGGGGCTTCAGTGCCACGCACGACCTGGCGCTCATCAGGGACCGCAGCGTGGACCTGTTTGATGAGTACGTCACCGCCCTCTCGCCCTGGTGCAGAATGGAGCCGGACTTCTTTGAGGTGGGCCCCGCAAATTCAGACCCGTAGCTATACCTGTAGATTAGAGAAATACCCTACGAACGTTCACGCAATACAGCCTGTTGCAAGGCGTCTATGCCCTCTAAATAGAGAAAAAAAGGCCGCATAAACACAGAAATAAACGCCTCCGCCCGTGCTTTCAATTCACCTACGTCGCACCCAGTTCCAGCACAACGCGACTGGGAATCGTATTCACGTATGCAAAAGGGAATCAGGAAAACAAAGTTGTTTAAATAATCAGTACTGGGGATTCAGTTAACTCTTGGGTTGGCTGTCCTCTCATGGGTTGGAAACACCATGTTGTCGGCCTGGATCATTGCCTTAGTGAACTTCGTCGGAGTCAGAAGGATGTTCTGCATAATAAGCAAAAACACATACATCTTAGTTTCTTCTAGAAAAACTTTGAGCTATGTAGGATACTCCTGCACAGTGGTTTTATTTTCGTGGCCAAAGGAGTATATACCACAAGAAGTGTGTGTCGACTGTTTCTTGTCATTGGAAATGATTTACAAACTAGGAGGGTTACACAGGGAAAGTTAGAGAACCAGGAAGGTTAAAGAAACACGGAAGCTTACTTCATGATTAATACCGAACTGTTTTATACCACGGAGGCATTTAAACCAGTTTGTTTTGATACGGGTATCAAGTGTTTAGGCTGCACATGAACGTAGATGTTGTTTTTAGGCCTTTGTGGCCAGAAAACATTTGCGGCCTAGAACGTTTGCACGAAGAATATATGTCTGGCAAAATCAAAATGAAATGCTTGATGTACGTCTGCATGTCCAATCATTGTAAAGTTTTTTTCAATAGTTCAAGAAAGTTATCCCGTTGCTCTATAACTCAAGAAAGCCAGTCTACATCAACTCAGCCAAACGTCAAAGCCAAAGTCTAACCGTGCTTACAAAAATAAGTTCATCATCATCATCATCATCGCTGACCATGTGGACTTCAAAACTACACTTTGCGTATTCAGAGAGGTTCGTTAGTCCCGGAACGACCCCCATTATTATTGAACAAATGTAGCGCAGCAGAAACATAAGAGACGGATAGAATACACACGGACGAGCGCTCACTTCCAACTGATTCTTTATTCACAAGACGGCAAATATATATGCTTAGCCTTAGCAGACAAAAAAACGTAGGAAACAAAAACAAAACAACAACAAAAAAATGCTGACAAAGAAAGATCGAGTACACCCAACACGCGCCAAACATCTTCACAATTTTTTGTTGTTGTTTAGTTTTTGTTTCCTACGTTTTTTTGTCTGCTAAGGCTAAGCATATATATTTGCCGTCTTGTGAATAAAGAATCAGTTGGAAGTGAGCGCTCGTCCGTGTGTATTCTATCCGTCTCTTGTGTTTCTGCTGCGCTACATTTGTTCACTATGAATTACCAACTAGCCCAGTATACAGCTTTACCCATTGCTATGCTATGGGGTGTGTAATTGATGTGCCCTTTGTGAAAACCATTGTCTAAAGTTGGCTTCAGCGAAACGTTTTACTCGGACGTCAACGCCTTTAGTGAGGGATCGACAGCTTCGTTTTAAACAAGAATAGAAGTACAATTTCAATCCTGCCCTTAAGCAGTTTTGCACAAAAAGATGATCACCGCAAATATACACTCAAGTACCTCAATAATACTTATGACATTAGAGCCCCCGGACACGCATGCTACATTGCACTCATTTTCTTTTACACGGAAGGAGTACATTTTTTATCGTTGTGATAGGGGGTCAACGTCAGCGCACAATCAGACTGCACAATGCGCAATCAGACGCATGCGCCTCCATCCCATTTACGATATTGTTTTGATCATTTTGGTAATATTTATATGTATATAGCGTCAATCTCTAGTTGAGAAAGTACAACGAACGGTTAGCTCTTAAGCGCGGCCGCCCTTCTTCGAATTTAAACAGGTAGAGCGACTCCAATAACGGGGACAAAGTGGCTTGGTTCAACAATACTTACGATCTTCCACATAACTAAAAACTGATGATCACACACTTAGTTGATGCAACTTTCCTCCTTAAGCTCTCCAACAAATAATTTCTCAATATTCGATGAAATCGTGCTCTGTCTATTAAAAAATGGCATGGTGGCCACCAAGCAAACACACGCTACATGCAGGAGGACATGGGCAGCTCGGCCCTCAAAATGGACCTCTGGATCCGTGCCTTGACCGCGTTCGCCTTCCGCGAATACGCCGTGTTTGGGCTTCCGCCTATAGGAAACCGGGAACAGACGCTGCTTGTCTCCATCGCCGTCTTGTTTGTCAAGGGCCGCTGGCGGTACCGCTTCGAGACGGGCTTCGGAAACTTCCGCGAGACGCCGAGTAAGGTCAAGCAAGTCCGGGTGATGCGACGCGTGGGACTCTTTCGAATCGGAGACTGCGCAGGACTGGACGCAACTGCGCTGGAGATACCGTACCAGGACCCCAGCAAGAGCATGGTGGTGTTCCTTCCCCGCATGGAGCGGCTGGCCACCTTCGAGCACAGCCTGACGCAGGCCACCCTGCTGCGCTGCGTGGCCAACCTGAGCGAGAAGGTGGTCGAGGTCACCATGCCGGTGCTGCGGCTGAAGAAGCACACCGAACTCATGCCCACCGTCTCGCTGCTGGGATGCCAGGATGTCTTCAAGAACCGGGGCAACCTGGGGGCAAGCAGTCACAACAAGACGCTGTTCGTGTCGAGGCTCACTCATGTATTGGTGTTTCAGGCCAAAGCCAAGGGAGGCGCACTGCCGCTAGGGTCTACGCCCACGGGATCCCAGACCAGCGAGTCTAAGGAACCACTGCAGTTTACCGTTGACCGCCCGTTCCTGTTCTTGGTCATGAACAGGAATCCGGACGCAATTCTGGTCATGGGATCAGTCAAGAGGGTGTCCTCTAAGAAGACCAAGAAGATCCCATGAGCTGAGACGCAGGACATGGTATCTACTGCGAGAAACGCGCTCATTAGGGTGACTTGGCCACATTTCTTTTGTTAAATATATTGTATACAAAGCGTTTGATGTCCCTTTCTAGAACGAAAACGTAAAACAAGCAAAGAACGATGGTAAGCACGCAATGCACAATGACAACTGAGTCTCAGATTCATCTAACGCACCTTATAGCTGTATTTGTGTTTAATGTTGCTTTTATGCATACAGGGAGTCCCAACAATCGTAAACCAAGATTTTAAAAATGAGAAAGGGCGTAACTCAAAAAAATAGTGTTTCTAGGAAAGGGGAGTAACGACTGGTAATTTGTTTGTCAGTGAGATCTTAAAGCGGCAAAAATACCTGACCAGCCGAAAACGCCTAACACGTGATGTCGACGCCTAGCCAAACTTCTGGTTCAAACAGCTTCAACTTTTAGTGGCACACTGTGATTAGGATGTGCAAGCTCAATACTGCTGTAATCTGTAACAATTACATCACGGAGACAGGGAAAAGTGGCGAAATAATTTTTCAGATATTTATTTTTTATCGCCGCTGATTAGAAATATTAAACTGGTTTTTGTTCATATACATAGCTTGCTCAGCTCTCTATACACTGTTGTAAAATATTATTCTGTAACACCCACTTAGCAGGGACAATCACAATTTTGGGAAAATGGCTTAGCTTTTTCGTCGCTTTAAAGGGCGAAATCCTTAAAATTAATTTTGGACATTTGTATGAGTAACATTTATTAGCAGGAACCAATTGGATAAATGAATAACAGAAACATTTCCGGGAGAGTGATTAACAACACCCATTTTGTTCTGAGATGCTGAATCACCCCAATAGTGTCGGTTAGGACGAAACCCTAAAGCTACTATTTAGATGTTCTTAAGGACCACACATTTCTAAAAGTATTTCGATATGTGCGCTCGTGAGCATCATAGTGAAGAATTTACGAAAACTCTATTTTTCCATTTTCCTCGGTTTGCAGTGCAATTGCGAAAAATCCCACCCTTACGCTATGACGCAAATGAACACCCCAAATTTGAAGTCTTTAGGTCTAGCGGTTTTCGCTGGGCGTTGATGAGTGAGTGAGTGAACCAAACAGTCGAAAACTTCTCTTTACTGGTAAAGGTTATAGTTTTTACAGCGATACCCGATGCGTTTATTGGATCCGTCCGACCTCTGTTCTTATCGTCGTCCTTTTTCAAAACCCTGAAATCTTTTAGACCGTAAAAACGATGTGTTAGCATAAGCACGAAGCAAGGATAACACAAATAAATCTGGATTAGTTGTGTCACATCTATAGTTGATGCATGAAAGGCGGGTACACAGAGTGTAACTCGTTGCCGTCTTTCCCACTCACAATTTTGAGGACGTTCAGCAGTTTTCCAACCGTATGCCCAGAGGCATATCGTCTTAGGAAATCAGCGCACGCACGCGGTGGTTCTGCAAAGCCAGCACGTTTTTTTTTCTACATCGGATTGAGCCCTCCTCGGCGCCACTCAAGTGATACAGTGCCTGTTTCAAGTATTTTCAGCGAAAGCGTAAAGCCTTAAACTCGGCTTGAATTCGTGCGTGTCGCCTGCCCTCTGCGCTATATCATTGCAACTCGTGCGACTTGGAAATGATCCTCGTTTTAATCCGATCCCCTGCGGCTCTTTTAGCAGCTGATACCTCGTCCTCGACGCTTGTGAGACTCTAATGGGAAATAAGATCTTAAGTAACCCAGAAACCCTCAACTTCTTCAAGTTTTGTCAAGTGAAAAGTCTTCGTATTCAAAAAATATCCCAATTCTATACGACTTCTTTTCATCTTCGGAAAAGTGCAACATGTTAAAACGGAAACAAAACCTATATGCTGAACTGCTAGCGACGGGCGTAGTGCTGCCTGGCACTAGATATTTTCAGGGCCATTCAGGTGGTGCACTTTTGTAGGGCTCGTGGTAACTCGTCATATTTTTATAGTGCGGCGACATTTATAATAACTTTTATATACACGAACAAGCAAGGAGTAAAAACCGCCGTTCCTCATGATAATGGTGCAGCCGCCCCCGTCCCTTATCATGTCGTCATTGTAGCAAGCTCAAACATTTGTGGAACAGGAGTTGAGTGTTGTGCGCCAATCATCTTATTGGTGTTTCAGAAAAACTGTTGCAGGTAATGTAAAACCAAACAGCGAGGGTAGGTATTTTGCATACCAAAGTGCATATCAAGACGGTACAGAGAGGATGTCGTACTTAATCTGCACGCTATTGAAGATGATGCTGCCCTAAGCGGGTGTTCCAACGTAAAGACGCCTGGTGACGCCGTCAGTCCAGCGGTGTCGTCGCGCCATTTCAGCCAACAACGTAGCATCATGCAACGCTTCCAATGCGTGTACTGCAGTCGTGACACATTTTTTTTTCTTTATTGCCAGACAGACCCCGCTGTTACAAACACAATACACAACGAAACAAAAACCATTGCAGTAAGATAAAATCACTGTCACTCTGGGATACAGTGCTGACAGCTAAAATATTTTCATTTTTGTCAACTTCTCTTGTGACAACCAGTCTGGAATACATTGGCGTGCTTTTCGCACTTCAACAAAGGCACTATGGCCTCTCGGAAATACTTATTTGCTGGACGCGCATCAATGCCCGAGTGGGGGATTGCCATTCGGCATCTCTATATACTGTGCAGATTTAGTAACATTATTAGATCTCGAGGAACGCCATCATAATATTCAATGGACAAATGCCGAATACCATGGCCGCAAAGGGCGCTTAAGTTCGATTGGGGCTTTCCGTCTTTCCCACCATCGCCACGTGTGCAAACGGCGTGGAGAACAACGCCTCCTCCTCGAAAGCAGCAAATACAGAAATAACGACCCAACCTGATAGAATTTAAAAATGCATTTGGGAATTGCACAATTGTAACCATGAGTGGTAGAAGTTTTAGGGGCGAAGCTCCTTAAGGCGTGGGTCTGTCCATCCTCGACGTATGTATGTAGCCACCTCTCGTTTTAGTTCTTGGATTGTTTACTAGATGGCGTGGCTACCTCTAGTTTAGTTCTTGGATTGTTTACTAGATGGCGGGGAGCGTTGTAATAAAATCCGTTCGCTGTTGGCGCGCGCTCGGAGTCGCCCGATGGATAAGGCTGCAGATGTGCGAGCCCGCGAGGCAGAAGCGCTCCGTGAAGCTGCGCGACGGCCGCCGCCAAGATCCTGCCGTACGAGAGCGGGAGGCCGAAGTGTGTCGTCTGGCTGCGCGACGACGCCGCCAAGATCCCAGCGTTCGAGAACGAGAGGCCCAAGCGTCACGGCAACGGCGCGAGGACCCTGCCGTACGCGAAGCGGCACGGCTGCGCGCGAAGAGGATCTCCAAAACGTCAGAGAACGGGAAGCGGCGAGAGAGCGCGCGTATCGGCAGGCAGACCCCGATGCAGTGAGAGCTCGTGAGGCGTCTGCAAAACGCATCAGGCGAGCTCAGCCCCAAGGTGCCGACGCGCGGTTTAAGCGAGACTTTCTAGACGTTACGTTCGGACACAGATGTAGTGGGCGAACTTTCACTGGAAGAGTCACGGTTTTACCGATGATTTCCCCTCAGGAGCTTCGCCCACTCATCATCATTCACCCCGTGGATATGCTGTGAATTTTTTTCAATGAGCTCGAAGCACTGATATGTAAATACAGGACAGAAGCCGGTGAGGTGAGCTAAAATCGTAAGAAAAACGAAAAAAAAACGATGGGTTTCACCATTCGCAAAAACAACAAAAGGTCACTGTGCCGTGCGAGAACGACTTCTGCTGTTCGCTTCGGACTCTGTAAGATTGGAAGTGAGTTGCATTGCTGTCAAACCCGCCGTGTCGTGGAATTTAGCAACAAGGAAGTATTTACAGTGATCAGCCCAAAATGTTGAATTCAGGGAAAGCAAACTTATCTTCCAACTGCTCCACAAGGGCCTACTCCTAAATACCTAAAAATTGGGGCGTTCTTACCCAGACAACCCAAAATCCGTCCCGACCCATCACATGAGCCGTGGTCTGCCGATCTGGTCTGTGGTGACCAGCTCGGCTCCGAGCTCGTGCAATACCTGGCATTACTATACCTGGTGCATTATACCGTGGAATCGGCGCGGGCTTGCGGCGTCTTGGATTTGGAAGGATGAGCACTTCCCCTTTAATCTCCCTTTCATTTCTGCCTCAATGAACATTGATTATTCCTGTTTAGGTTTCCGAGATACAAGTTAGACGGCTAATAAATGGAAGCAATTTTAAAGGTTCTCAAGAAAACCCAATTCAAGTTAATTTTGTACCGAAATGCCACAAAAAGTAGTTGAAGCTATTGTCTGACGTTTTACTACAAACAACATTACAGTTTTTCCAAACTTTTTCGGGAAAATATGCATACACCTTGCCCCCAAAATATGTATACAATATACAGAACGCCGTCATTTATTGTAAACTTTGTATTGGTCTTGTATTATGGTCTTTGGCTGCAGAAAAGTTTAAAAAAAGAAATCAAGACTTCACACAAAACTCGTTGCTACAAGTATGCCAAACGTCACTGCAGTATGACAAAAAGGTATGTGCGGATATTTCTGTATTATTTTATGAACGTTGCACTGTATCCCAGCTATGCTTCATAAACCAGACTGCCCTGAAAAGTTAATCTATCTTCGCTAAAAAATGGCTGCTTATACCCACATGAACTTAACAGCAGGAAAACCAGATTTGGTTTATTCGGAAGTTTCGGAGAAGGCCGGTTTCATGGCTGGATGGTACTTGCGGATTGCTTATTGCTATGCGATTCATAGTTGGTAACTAACACAGGAAAATTTATCAACCTTGTACTCAATGTACTAACCTTATGTCTCCAATTGCTACAAGGTATCATCGAGCATTACTTCATTTTCTGCTCAATTGTTGGCGTTAGTATGGATGCTAGTCGACCTCATTATTTTTCAGACTTACCATGTTTTCCCATCACAAATCTGAGTGTTCGTTATGTGAATATTCTACTGTGCTCTAGCGATGTCTCTTACTCTGATGTTATGTGCCTGTCGCGTAATTCATGGCGTAAACCTTAAGCATGAAAGGCTTGCTAACTGAAACTAGGAATGTTCGTTATTGCTACACGCAACGAGACCCACCGTTCTTGAAAAAAAGGCCTGGACAACTGAACTGGTACCTCTAAACGAAAACTATTCTCAGCGTATATCTATGGAGCAATTGTGACTTAGGAAAATTAGATCGGCATTTTTTTTAACTGGTGGCTAAGGCATAAAAACTACGCTAACATTACTCGAGTAACGGGAGATGCAGATTGAAGCAAATATGCTATAGAATATAAAATAGGTAATTCTGCACATAGAAAAGGCACAAAGAGAGGAACTCCCATTAGGCTTCAATTAAACGACATCAATTGAAAAAAGTCCCCTCGACAGTATTTCTTTTGGGCCTGTACTAAAACTACGGGAAATATGTACCTATGAAAATGAATAACAAATACTCCACGCACTCCAACAAATATTCCTAGGAAACTGCACCAATGTTGCTCCTAATACAAAAGGAACCGACGGAAAAAAACGAAATAAACGTGAATTCGCATAGATACCCAGTTTTCTAGCGAAAATAACGAATCTAGATTAAAACTTCGACAACCCTTAGTAGTTCCTCAAGATGTACGAGCCTATTACCATCCAAAAAATGGTGCAGCGGGAAATGCTTTTAGCTATTGCGATTAGTTGGTAGCATTGCAATGGGAAACTACGCAGGGTTAGAAGCGCAAAAGCTTTCATTTTCTTCTAGCGTTCAAAAACGAAAGCCTCTCCTGCCTCAGCAGGCACAATACACAGCAATTCAGTAATGGGAAGCCAATTTACTATTGATCCAAGTATTCAGGGCACAACGCAAGAAAGGACTTACATGAGGATTCTCGAGGCCTGAACCGTGTGCATAGTTTCCGAGGTGCTGCTCGCGACTGGAGGGGGAAGCTACAGCATTGATGCTTACAAGGAACAAGTCGTTTGTCCATACCGCAATCCACCCTACCCTCGTTTTCACAACTTTAACAAAATATTTTGCTTAAAATATCTTACAGCGGAGGTGCATCTGGCATTTGTGTCCTTACCCAAAACCTCTCCAGGCTTTACGTTTCCTTTATGCGCGAGGCATTAAACAGCACAATGCGTTCCACAGGGCGCTTTATTTCGGCAGTAGCAATTTAGGCGCTCCACGCCACTACACGGCGGATAAGGCAAAACAACGAATGAAGGCAGTCAATCAAGCGGACAGACAGGCAGCGGAATCGACCATCGTCATGAACTCCCAATGAAGGTTGCAGCAACAAACAGTGGCGCCACGCGTAGAAAATCGAAGCCATTGGAAAGCGTAAGGTGGAAGTGTACCCTGCACTAAATTGTCTCAAGCGGGAAAAGGACGAAGCCCTTGAAGAAACCGAGCATGAAGCAGACCGTTCGAGGGGTTGAATTCGGCATAAGTGACTTCGCATTCAGAGCCCTTGAGAAGAGCTTAGCAGTCATCTGGTAGTACGGTAGCTGCTATGAATCCACGCCTGTGGGTGGGGGTTTTAATGTAGACGTTCTGGGACCAAAAATGAATTCGTTTACGCATTTCGTGCTGGAGACATTTGGATGTCGATATCACACTGATTAGGCCCAACCGACCACCTGGCGGCTTACCCGCCCCGACTGACATTACCCAACAATGTGCCCGCAGTTGGGAGTATGCCAATCAGGGTATCATAGTGTATCATATCATAGCGACGACAAAGTCACTGTGTCCGTCGTTGCCACGTGATAATGTGGGGTGCAATAAACTTTTACAACTTTTCTAACTACGACGTTACTGTAGTGGCGGCGTGTGCCGCCGATGAATGAACGACTAGACAACTTGAGTGCCCATCGGAACAAAAGACCCTTTATTCCAAGTTGCGCATGCTTATATACCTAAACAACACTGGCGCCACCTGCGGCAGTGATCGCGGAACCAAAACCAAAGAGACAAATATACAACACATTCCCTTCCTTAAAAACAGCTATATGGATTAGTAATGTAGTAGGTTAGTACATATGCAAAAATACTATACAAAAATACAAACTACAATGAACATAGCTAAATACCAATACGAGATCACATTTACTAAAGAACACCACCACAATGAATATGTCAGTTCCTTTCGCTTTGCGCACAACTTCGCGCACCTAGTTGTAGCCATAACGCTGTGGTGGTAGTCTCTTTCTGGTGGTTGCACCCTTCGTTGCTGCGTGACTGCTCCGTGAGACTCGGCCGACTGCGTAACAGCAGGCGACCTGGGACGCCTGCGCAGCCGAAGGAGACCTGGACGCCAGCGCAGCCGAAGGAGAGCATGGGCACCTGCGCAGCCGAAGGAGACATGGGCACCTGCGCAGCCGAAGGAGACATGGGCACCTGCGCAGCCGAAGGACACATGGGCACCTGCGCAGCCGAAGGAGCAGCCGAAGAAGTCCTCGTCGTTAATTCTGGGGTAGGGCCCTCACATGTAGGCGGAGACCCTCTTTCACTAGCTGTACTGTTTCTTCTCCGCGTATAAAGAGCAGGAGAGGCTCGCGGAACCTTTGAGAACTTCGACGCATTCCAGGTTTTACCGTCATCCAGGCGGAAAGAGGCTGGTCCCTTTCTGCTGATCACCTCTCTTGGGCGGCTGAATTCCAGGTCGCTTATAAATCTAATTGTGGGTTTCTTCACTCTGACGAAGTCACCAACGTCAACTCTGGTTTCTCTTGCAGCCCTCCGAACATCCGTGTATCGTTTGCTGTCCTGTTTTTTGCTTCACCCGCTCCCGTAAACGCCGGAGTTCCAACCCAGGATCGTCAAGAAGATGCCCGACGGATTGCCCGACGACATCCAACCGAGTTCTTGGCAGCCGTCCGTGTAGCAGAAGCGCTGGAGCTTTTGCCGTTGTAGCATGCGGTGTGCATCGGTAGACACCGAGGTACTCTGTTACCGCCTGGCGCAAGGGTCGCTGCTCAAGAACCGCCACTTGAATGAAGCTTTTTAGTACTCTATTAAATCTCTCCACTTGGCCGTTGCTTGTGGGTGGTACACGGACGAATGCTTCAAGCGAATGCCGCGATCTTGCAGAAACGCCTGGAATTCCCGGGATACAAACTGTGGGCCGTTATCGCAAATAATCTCATCTGGGTAGCCTTCGCGCGCGAACACAGACACCAAAAACCGCGTTACTGCGCTGGTTGTTGTGGTCACCACAGAAGTGTACTTCGGGCCACTTGGAATGATAGTCGACCAGCGTGATTGCATATCTGCAATCGTAAGGCGCCCGCTCAAATGGACCGACAATGTCCATGCCCAGCTTCTGCCACGGCTGATCTGGAAATGGGACCGGTTGCAATGGTGCAGCTCTGACTTTTGTACTTTGTCTGCTTCCTGGCATATGCTGCACCTCTGAATAGCTAGCTCGACTTGGCGGTCCATGCCGGCCACCAATACTTTTCTCGTAGCCGCGCTTTTGTTCGCACCACTCCGGGATGCGACTCATGTGCTGCAGCGATTACCTGCTGCGTGAGTGACGTGGGAACCACAAGCCGTTCGCCACGCAAGATCAGATTGTCTACCATAGAAAAGTTCGTCACGCACTTGGAAGAAAGGCTGAAGCTCGGCCGATAAGGATTTGTGTGCCGGCCACGACGATTGCACATAGATTTTGCTTTGTTGCAGTGTGCTATCTTGCAATTGGGACTGCTCAAACTGTTCTCTGGTAATGCAGGAAGGAATTTCGAGAACTGATACAACCTCGTCAAACAGCGTTTCTTCTTCCTGGAAAGACGACGCGGGCAAGCGTGAGAGTGCGTCCGCCACTTGGTTTGCGACCCCTTGCGGTACTCGACGGTATAGTTGTACCGTAGTAGCGTTCTGTCCATCGCGCTACCCGCAAGGGGCGCCTTCCTGTTCCTTGTGTTGAAAGCAATGCCACCAAGGCTTGATGATCAGTGAGCAACGTGAAGGGGCGTCCCCACAAGTTACACGTGCCACCGCTCGCACGCCCAAACACAGGCCAACGCTTCCCGTTCTCCTACCGAATATTTCCTCTCAGGCTGGCGAAAGAACTCGAGACGCGAAAGCGACAGTGTGCAGTTTATGTCCGTCCACCTGCTGTAGGACCGCTCCAAGTCCGCACTCTGATGCGGTCCGTCGACCTAAGACTGGAAGCGATGCATCGAACATTCTCAGTATAGTGCTAGATGCCAGCGCGTCTTTGGTCTTTCTGAAACTAGCGTCTATCTCGTCAGACCAAACGAATCGCTGCCCCCTTTCTTAGCAGGACACGCATTGGTTCAACCATGTCAGCGAAGTTGGGAATAAACCTAGAATAATATTCGACCAATCCCAGAAATGATCGAAGGCTGGCCGGATCAGTGGGCGCTGGAGTGTCTCGGATGGAAGCAACCTTTTCCTTCAACGGCACAATACCGTTTGCAGTGATCCTGTGCCCAAGAACGCCAGCTCCGGCGTATCGATGACGCATTTTGTGTTACAGTTGATGTCCTGCCTCTTTTATGCGCCTCAGAACGGCGGTAAGATTCGCCATGTGCTCCTCTCTCCCCTTCCCAAACACAATGATGTCATCGATATAGAACAGGACGCCGCTGCAACCCTGCAGAATTTTCGACATCATACTTTGAAAAGCAGATGGTGCTGAAGCGAGCCCAAAACACACGCGCTTAAAACGAAAGAGGCCGTCGTGTGTTATAAAAGCCGTTAAATCGCGGCTCTCGGGGTGAAGCATGACCTGATGGTAAGCTGATGCAAGGCCAAGCTTGGAAAAGTGGGTTGCCCCCACTAAACTATGCAATAGCTCTTCTGTATGAGGGAGGGGAAAGCTATCTGCTACGACGGCTTTGTTTACCTGTCGAAGATCTACACAAATGCGGATACCTCCATCTTTCTTTTCCACCACGACAATGGGGGACACCACTCTCGGATGCCTCTATTCGCTCTATCACGTCCAGTTTTTCCAACGGGCGGAGTTCTTCTTCCGAGACTGGTGGCCGGAGTGAGAGAGGAAGGCGCCTGAGTTTTGAAGCAACTGGCTGAACTGTGGACCGTGTTTTGTTGACGCGGTGAACAAAACCCTTTCGATGCCAAGTCCTGGATCGAAAATAGTCCCCCCAAACTCTTCAACTAATTATGATGGAAGGTGAATGGACTTCTCCGCCTCTACCTAGACTGCGGTGTGCTCCGTTCGAGCGCTAGTACGCACCGCTGTCGTTTCAAGGCACTGTAGTGACGCGCCATCAATCTGCAGACCGAGCGCCCTGATTGCATCAATACCCAAAAGCGAGGTGCCTTGTTCAACGACATAAAAAAGAAGCTGTTGTGCAGTTATTGTACGTGACATCAGCAAAGAAGCAACCACGCACTGGAATTGGTTTTTTCGAATAATTCAGTAGTCTAGTCGAGCAGCTGAAAGCGTCTGTCCTTCAAAATGCTGCCTAAATAGGTCCATGCGACAAAATCGAAACTGACGACCCTGAATCCACGAGGAAAGTTAACTTCGTTTCACACCAACTGCTACTGATATGTAGATTGCGGGACGAGTGGATGTCGTCACAGCCAGAATGCTTAATACTTCTTCAGTTATCGAATTTTCGCCGTCTAGTTCACGAACCGGAGCGGCGTTTCTGTTGCAGACAGAGCGAAAATGACCCATAATACCGCAACCATGACACCGCTTGTTTTTGGCGGGGCAGCGGAATGAAGCTGCGTTGTGCCGAGGGGAACCGCAGCGGTAACAATGTGCCTGCTGTTGCGAATACGCTTCGAGGGACCGGCGGAAGTAGGTGCGGAAGGCGGAGTGTTTGCACGAGCATTTATGCGCTGCACATCTGCAGTGGAAAATTCTGGAGTCATTGGTTGCCTGTTCGAACTGCGTCGCTATAAGTACAGCTCGAGCGAACGAGAGGGAAGACCCTTCAAGAAGCAACCGCTCGCGCAAATTGCGAGATGATACACCCGCAACGAACTGGTCCCGCAAGGAATCTTCCTGAGAAGGAAAAGAGCACGTAGCTGAAAGCTCACGTAACGCGGTAACGTACTCATTGATTGCTTCACCGACTTGCTGCACGCGCCTACCGAAACGGTGCCGTTCGACCACAACATTGATTGTTGTCGTGAAGTGCGCATGCAGCGCTGCGATAGCGATATCGTACGACGATGATTCATGCTTTGTCTGAGTAGTGTCCTTGATAACTCCTGATTCTGTATCAGTAGTTGATTGCTCACCGGGCTTAGCGTTGGCCAAGGTGGAAGCGGTAGAGTGTGAAATATGCGCTGTCCTTCGACACCGAGGCTGTGCAGTAGAAGAGGACCTTGCGACGGTCCGGCGCGCACTCCGAAGCACCCGATGCGAGCAGAAAATTCTCGAAGATGCGGATCCATTGCGGCCAGGGGACAGCAGGACGGCCAGGCGTGGGCAGGAAAGGGACGTGGTGGGTGCCAGTCCGGAAACAATCATGGCGAGGGAAAACAGTTGGCGAAAATAGCGAAAATCACGCCCCCTCCTAAACGAGCATCCTCGTCGCCAATGTAGTGGCGGCGTGTGCCGCCGATGAATGAACGACTAGACCTTGAGTGCCATCGGAACAAAGATCCTTTATTCCAAGTTGCGCATGCTTATATACCTAAACAACACTGGCGCCACCTGCGGCAGTGATCGCGGAACCAAACCCAAAAGACAAATATACGACGTTACCAGCTCCGAATTTTATTCACCTTCACAAGGCGGAATGGTACCATGCTGGGCTAGTTGGTGGTGTGTATTTCTGTAAATACACACCATACCGCTTGTGGTGTGTATTTCTGTCCATCCTTCGTCAAAATGGGCTCTGTTCCTTTCTTTGTAGAGGGCGGAATGACCTTAAATTTGCTTACGCGTCGCCTTTCTGCGTCAAGCTCCCACCTTATTTCTGGAATTACTCGCTCAATCGTAGTTAGTTATTGCTGTTTTTATTGCGTTCTTTTTGGGTGTTCTCTTGGGTTAAAAATCTACGTCACCATTCAAAAAAGATAAAACATCACCCTTACCATAACTGAGGACAGTGAAGATGCGATCACCGTTTACCCATGAAACTGTCCTTCCCTCAATAGCAAACGAAGAGAACTGGCCCTCAGTGCTGCATCTGCTTTACCGAATGTAAATGAACTTCACGAAGCGAACACCCTGACTCCACAGCTTCGATACTACACCGCTTTCACCGAAGACGCGGAACGTCAGACAGAAAAATTTGTTCACAACGCGCACCCCGCCCAACCTCACCGGCTGAGCCAAGAAATACCCAGAACATTTGTGTAACTCATACTTGCACAACCCTCCTGTCGAATAACATAGATGCTCAACATATACAGCATTCCAAGCCGTAGACTTTACGCCATTCCACTCCACTCCTCCGAACTCCACTCCCCGGCATTCGCATTTTCAACAAAAGTTACCCAGGAAGTCACGGACCGTGAACGTACCCACTGGGTAATGTGTTTCCTAAAGCTTCGCTGCCCAGCGCCCCACGTGACAAATGTGATGTCACTGCACGTGCAATTCTATTGACCTGCTGCTAAAACGATCCCGCCGTTTGGGCTCTGTGGACTCGAGGTTGGTTCCAGATTCTTGCACAGACGGCTGGGGTTTGAGCCTCAGCCGGTCTACTTTAATTGTTATCGCATTTTGTTCTGAACTTAATTCTTTTTATTCTCGAAGAAGTCGATTCATCCTGCTGCTTTTGCTATGAGTGATGGTTTCGTATGTTTTAGGTTCCTTTGGATTCGACACGCGCCTATGACCATGTTTGGTTAACGTTATGTATGGCTGGAAGACATGTCACATGGGGCGCTGGGCAGCGAAGCGTTTGGAAATACGCCACCGGGCACCACTGGACAACAGGTACAGCTGCCTCTTGTCACATTATACCAACACGAAAAGAACATAACCCTCCACCAGACGTTATCTAACTACGAAACCTATATCTACCGCAGACTACAAACTCAAACCTTGTACAACCACACCATCCTCACACACATATCTCCATCCATATACCCCTACAACTACCTGCACTTTGACACTCGTTTCACAACCGATCCCCTCATCTGTTCCTGCCCGGGCAACCCTGACCCCATTCCCTTCCTTCCCCTTAGCAATGGGAGTCTTGCGCTGACCAGGTCGGCACCTGAGCGCCAAAAAGCCCTAAGGCATCGAGCCCTGAAGTCAGCAAAGACTCGCGGGCTCTTGAACGTTGGCAACTTAACACCACCCCTCACTCCCGTCCTTTTGCTCATTAAATGTTTTATTCTTGCTCCTCCTGGAATTCCGCTGATGAAGAAATATGATGTTGTCCGTCCTGAACACTCAGATTTCCTTATCTTCCTTTTTGGCGCTCGTTTTGTCATCTTGGAGATTACAACGCGATGTCCGGAGCCGTTCGACACTCCTGCCACGAAATTATGCTTTGTTGTTGTTTACGCCTGGTTCACTTCGACGACATTCACGGGCCCCATTTTTTGCCGCGCGGAACCCAGAGCCGAAGCGAAAAAGGAATCTTGCAATATCTACGTTGCCGGGTCGTGCTATTGCTCAACGCCTTTTCTTTCGTTTGTTTTGACTTGATTCCTTCTCTTGAAAGTTTATCAATTTTTCTTTCCATCTCCCTTAACGTTCGGTCGGGTTGTTACCAACGCAACGGTGGCATCTTCCAACGACCGCACTGCTTCCATAAGCTGCGGTGTATTACGCCGGCTTGGCTTTATAAGCTGCTCGCCGCCGGCGAGAATCTTATTGGGGCGAGCAGCCCGTCCGTGAAGTTGGGTCTAAGTTAATGCAGAAAAAAACACGATGGCGTTTTATGTAATAGCTGGGCAGAGTCTGATTTGTGACTCTTTTCCTGCCGGTGGGGCTGTCTTTGGTCCTCGTGCGGAAGCATTAAACGAGGTCTTAAACCACCACAAACAGCCACGAGTTAGAAAAAAACAATACATTGCATGAATGAAAGCAAAATACACACCCGTTAGCTCTGGTTATGAGTTTCGATATCGGGCCACGAAAACTCATCTCGGCGGTGCTTCATACAATATATATATATATATGCGACGGACTTCGTCCTTGTTTTTGCGACACCCCCGCACAGTGGAGAAATATGTTTTCTGGGGGTTCGTTTAGCCAGAACTGGTGCGACCGACGTCAAAAACGAAGGTTGCTTTGGTTGATATACTTAAACACAGAACCCATGTTTGGATGCACGTGATTTATGGCTGGCTGAACAGTACACCAGTGTACCCTACGGCGTTACGACGGTTACAGCGGAAACGCCGCTAGGGCCATAAAACATGGTTGGGGTAACGAATCATCCTGTACCTTCAACCCACTCAACTGTGTAAAATGCCCTTCTGGGAACCGCTAAACCATTTCCACAGCACTTATTCGATGTCTGTTTGCTAACTGGAAAAGCAGTGGTGTGTGATAATACAAAGAAAAGGAAATTTACTGTGTGGAGTTATTGTGCGTCGGGAACGGTTGGGCGCTGCACGAACCCACCATTTATATCACTCTAAAATCCCATTTTGGAACCTCAGTGTTTCTCGTAACGTTCGCACGTCCGTTCTTTTTTTAATTCGCATTATAAAAATGCCTGCATTGCTTTGCTTGAGGAATACACCTACCGGATTTTCGACATTTGTTTGGAAACATCTGTCAGCGAAGTAAATGATTTAGGTAGGTGTGTCTTGAACTCCTGCGTACTCTCAACTCTTTAACACAGAGAAATAGCTTCGTACATGCGCCTCCCTATACGGTTTTGCGATTTATCACCCATACGTGGCATTTTCTTTGACACGTGGAGTCGGCGTTACAGCGTTGTCGGGTTGACTCTAATGAAAGCAAAAATCACAATGGTTTAAGATGTCAATGCACCCTCCCTCAATTTTCATCCCATTGGCTACGAAGGTATGAGGCGGACCATACGTCCCCATTAGCTGTTACTGGGGCCATCCGCCCGCAAGACGTTGCCGTTGGCTGCGACGGGGTATGCTCCGGGCAGACGCCACTATTGGCTGTGACGCCTGATGTGGCCTGCGAACGCTTATATGCGGCACTCTAACGCTTACATAGCCCATGCGACGTCATGAAGTTTAACGTCATGGTTTAGAGTCTAATGCCGTCAACTCAAACCCGCTTCTTGACGTACAACCAGTTGAATGTCGCTTTGCACGTCGCTGGGCTCAGCGTTGACGTTACCTAATTTTCAGGCTGTATATAGATTCTAGCAAACCGGATATGGTAGACTGATCAAAGACGATTATAGCTGCCATGACAAGCCGACGGCCGATTGTAGATTTCTTATTTGACTGCAACATCAACGTAGTCACTCGACACTATTCAAACACAGACTCAAAAGGATTGGTCAAGGACGATGGCTGCTGTCGTGAGGAGCTCACCGCCCCATAAGCCATCCCCTAGCTGCGCAGTGAGCATACCAGCCCACGGTGTCCCACACCATGGTACTCCGTGGTATTTTCCTGTGACGATAACATCCACAGTCAGAGGCTTGCGGCCAGTTCACCAGCATCCATTTGGCTGTGACCCAAACACACACCATCAAAACAGTGCTCTGCGGCATTCTATCGGAACGTATCGCTTTCACATGCTAGGTGTCCGTAGAGGGTTTCTAATATTTGTATAAATACGTGAAAGCTAATGCACCACTGATCAGTGAAGTCGGGGAAGCAACAAATGGAGTCGATTGTCATCGCCACTGCTGGGCTGCAACTTGAAAAAACAGCAGAAAAGATGCATGATGCTGCTCCTGTGCAGGGTCACTCAGCAGTGCTAAGGCGAATTCAGCGGGGGCAGAAACCACGGGTAGAGCAAAAGGGTGAATGCTAGCTGAAATGATGAATTTCAGTATGGTTGTAGACCACGAAAGTATGGTACTTCGATCCTTTTGGCTTTTGAGAGTTTTCGGCAAGAGTTGTCAAACCCATTTCTTGGCACACATGAAACATATTTACATGAGGCCTTACCAAAAATGTCGGCGCCAATACCTTATTATATATGTGGAAGCTTCTCTGTTCCAGGTCAGTGACCACATATGCACACATGACACATGCCTACGCTGGGGCATATATTAGCCTTTGTTTCAAAGCCGCAACTTCATAACATAACCAATGAAATGCTGGCCTCCCAAGTCCACCACAATGGCGTAGCCAGACAGTGTGGGGGCAGCTGTTGTACATAGTGATTGTGATCATGATCAGGCGTCGTATCCTGCCCAAAGCTAAATCGTCTCGGGCAGGACCCCTGGGAAAATTGTCTTATGAATAATTATGCCTCGGCCAACACTGACCTTCTTACACCATTTTTGGTTGAAAAGGGCGTAAATCAAATGCACCACAATTGAGCCAACGCGTACCACCAAGGGGTCAATACAGCTATCCTCCTTCTGGAGATTAATACCAGAACATAAAAAAACAGAACGGGCAACGAAGATAACTTTGCGTCTAACTTTAGTGCATCACCACTCAGACTTTAGCCTTAAAGTCGTCTTGATACGAGACGTTGTGAATTTCTTCACGACTGTCCTTGTATCGCTTCACTTGGGTGCATAAGGTCCAGCTGGTAAGGTATTCACACCGCAAAGTTTTAGTGCGCCACCATGCCCTACAAACACGACACAAACCCTACTCACTACGTTTTCTGCACTGCCCACTTCAGCTAAACATAATCATTGAACCTACCCCCGATTTCAAAAACGAAATACAGATTACCCCTGATACCGTTCCCGCTAACTCAAGACGAAATTCCTTAAACGATCTCGTGCACCAACTATACGCACCCAATTTTCAAAAGCAGTCTGGGACACTGGCCCACACTTTACATCCCAATTCACTACATTTCCCCTGCTATTTCCCACCCATTCCCACCGTTACACCATTGCTGCTTGTTACCCCTAGGGGTTCTTATGAATTATCAAGAGACCCTCGGTTTCTTTTTCGTTATGTAAAGGCACTTTAAAGACGTACATCGACGCGGTAACAGCTTCGTAGAAGAGTAAAATATGAGAAAACCTTGTCTACAGTGGCGGCACAGGCAAAATAACGCCCGTCTTGTGTAGGGGTAATGCACGCGTATGGTACTATTCGCATTACACCTAACGCTCGACGCTTACACCCAATACACTTCGCGACACCTGAACATTGCTTCATGAGTGGTGCAACATACTTCTGGAGTGGGCGCACGGGTTCTGCTGGTGCTGCTTACAACGATGAAAAAAAGTCATGAGCCATTTCACTGGGTGCTGGTGGAGAAATTGGCGAACCTGTTTAGCACACGGAACATAGATAAAACAATTCTGCGTAAAGGAACGAACTCATTGATTATGAACTAACGAATTACAACTGAATAAAACGCA
This sequence comes from Haemaphysalis longicornis, assembly GCA_013339765.2. Lineage (NCBI taxonomy): Eukaryota > Metazoa > Arthropoda > Arachnida > Ixodida > Ixodidae > Haemaphysalis > Haemaphysalis longicornis. The sequence goes on from CM023451.1 coordinate 69,790,913, forward strand.
ACGTAATGATAGAGTCGTCTAGGCGGCTAACTGCAACATACTTTGCCACAACAGCCCTTTTCAGTTAGCGTGTTCCTCCCGTACAGACCTAAGTATTGACAGCGAACGAGAATCGTGTAACGTTTAAACCTTCAATGCAAACTAACTACAGTGAGTAGGATAAATAGATCACACACCTGGCGTAATAATAGAGTCGTCTATGCGGCCAGGTGTCAGGGTATTTTTGTGGGGAATGTTTCGACAAAACAGCAGTTAGAGCTATTTTTACTAACCAGACATCTCCCAAAGACGCCCGTGTAATTGCTTCTGGTGCGCATTATTTAAAGTGTACAAAGTCACTCTGAACTAATTATTACACGTAAATGAAATTCTTTGTAATGATAGAGTCCACTTGGTGTACAATAATCATGTAATTGTTTTCTGGAAACTCTTGATAAAACAACAGTTACATCCATTTTCCACTGAACATTCACACTAAGGTTAGCTTTGCCGCAAGGCGTTTTTGCTAACGCACACGAAAAATGCAGGGAACCCTGGACACGTAAAGTTTTGTCCTAAGATAAACACCGCTAGGCGGGAATGCTGACGGCAGAAACGGTGGCCGGCGTCTTTCCTAACCACGCACCTTCCTTTATTCATGTCTTTCTCTCAGTGTTAACCTTACATTCCTAAGTAATACTCACTAACCTAACCAGCCCGACATCACTAACAGTCCCCGCTGTTCAGGCAAACACTCCCGCTGGCGTGGACTCAGTAGTTGCGCCTGGCCCTGCCCACGCTGCTCGAAGACCCTTGTTAGGCACGCTGCGTTGCAGCCTCTTCCAGCTTCTAAAGAAAAGAAAAAAAATAGAATCTCACAAAGGTTGGGAATGAGATTCGGTTGAGCGAACGAGCAGGCGTTGTAATGTCACAGGGTAGGGCGCCTGTCAGGGGAGGCACGCATCTCTCGCATTCTGGAATGCATTTGCCTCGTCCCGGGTGAGCTGTGGTTCTCTCACTGAACAACGCCTTCATGAAAAAGGCGGTGAGATCAAGGCCGCACGTTATAAACACGCTTCTTTTAAGCGTCAGATTGGTGACATTTTCTTACTATTAAGTTAGACCAAGCTTTCACATCACCACAGCGAATTCTGTAGAGTCACCTTGCAGCCTTCTTCTTGTCTCGAGGTCGCTGACAACTTTTGTGTTACCTCGAGCGTGAGGGGCTACGCTTTACCAGCATGTTGTCGTCAGGGGACAATAATATAATTGGGGATGTGAAAGGAACCTATTCAGACTACCCATTCCTGCACCAGCGAGATGCCTGTGATGAAAACTGACGGTGATACAATCGCTGTTTTTTATCTTGTATGTAATTCAGCCATAGGAAAACGCCTCATACAAAACGTGGAAGCTGATTTCAGGCTAATCAAGAATACATTCAGCTTTCGGTATAATTCCATTGCGGTGGCACACAGTGAGAGTAAACAACAGTGCCCCGAGTTTTGAAACCTTTGTTCGAGCATTTGTAACTTATCATTTCTTCAATTCATCACACTTCACTACAGTGGTGGTGGTAATCGATACGTTCCCATAGACGAATAAAAGTCACAGGGGAAAATGCGGTGGATAGTGGGCTGAGGACCTCTGTGAGGCCGTCTGTGCCTTTTGAGCGAGCCTCCCCGAGCTGAAACGACAAATAAAGTTTCTAATTTCAAGCTCAATGAAATCGAATTTAACACAAGCTCTCAAGCAAGTATTTATTTATCTACTTCTTTCTTTACCTACAGAGTACACATGCGGGCACGTTTATGGAGACAGCACTGCAACAAAGTGTGACGAAGTCAAGTTTTCAACGAGGCTCTTACCAAAGCGAAGGACGCGCGGAGGCAAAATAGTTAACTTTTGTTCTTGTTTGGGAGTGCTACAAATGGGAGAACGTTCCCCTACACATGACATTTCCGCTCCCCTATGACCTCGCGAGACACGTGGATGGCATACTTTACTTTGCGATTACTGCCTTTGAAATGTGTAATGGCAGCCACCTAATTCCCCCTTCGCCGTCATGACGACGTTTTACTCATGTTCGCGCCTTTATTTGCCCACAACCGGTGTGCCCATGTGTTCATTTTCAATTACAGAATTTATGCACGGCTTTCCCATTCCATGCCACGAATTTGTTTTAAATGCGAATGCATTTATTAGCCGGGGGTTGTCTTGCTCTGTTGGCCGGCGTGCGCCTGCATTCCTCCAGCGCGAGCGCACGTGAGCGCGCGCCTCGTAGTCCTGCCTTCGTCGTCGTCGTCGTCGTAAATGCGAATGCATTTCTTAGTCGGGGGTTCACACAATGCAACGTGAGCATTACGCCTCTCCCTGGCGGTGACGTCACTGCAGTTGCTTCCACGTCATCATCATCGGTTGGAGAAGAAGAAGAAGACAAGTCTGCGAAGCGAAGAGCGCGTAATGCCGAACGCGTTACGCGCTCGGGAACATCAAGAAGGAGTCTAGTCGTTTGAACGCGTTTCGGGTTCTTTGGAACGAGTTTGGAAGAGGAGGTGATGAGAACGGTGATGCCATCATCGCGGTCTGTGACGACAACCCTCGTCTGGCGCCGTTCAGGTCGTACCTGGTGTGTGCCTCGTGCCGCGAGTCTCTCTGGTCAACGGGCGCGTTCCTTCGATGAGCGTGAGTTTCGGCTACCGGTACCCTCCTCGTCCGGCGCACCTTCCCATTACTGCTTGCCGACTGGTGCCTTGATAGCGATGGAAGTCGGTGAAGTCGAATCCCTCGCAGCAACGATACCACCAGAAAGAAGTGTAACACAATGACCCTTTGACCGTGCACTTTAGCGATCACAAGGCAGTGATTGTGGCCGTCAGGTACAACGATAAACTACAAACAGGTGCTGATGAATAAATGATTACTTCACAGTCTCGTCATTAATTACGCCATTACTCGCAACACACTCATCGGTGCACCCAATGCCTCGCATTTCTGCACGATTTCCCTCGGGGAGGTGCGGGAGAATTTTTTAAATTTCATATTATGCAGCCTGCATTTCTATAGTCGCCCTATTTGCTCTTCTGTGATACGAGGTGCCCGCCGCAGTGGCTCAGTGGCTAAGGGGCTGTGCTGCTGAGCCGAAGGCCGTGGGTTCAATTCCCGGCTGCGGCGGCCGCTTTTTTGATGGATGCGAAAAGCTAAAAAGCCCCTGCTTTCGAGATATTGGTGCATTTTAAACGTCGCCAGGTGACGGTCCAAATTAATCTGGAGCCCTCCACTACGGCGTCCCTTATAACCTGTGCAATTTCGACGCGTTAAGCCACATAATCGATTGTGATACAAGGACCTCAAATGGACACTAAAGGCTGAACGAAATGTCGTTCTTTTATGATAGATCATACGTTGCGTACCTCTCTCGGCTTTTTTACGACAAGCAACGATGCGCTGTCTGGTGAAAAATAAGAAAATAAAGCTAGCATTGCCCTGTTCTGTTGTAATTTCTTTTTTTTTTTGGTGACGGAGCCATTGCGTCACAAACAAGGAGCAAGAACTGCTGCGGTGTTGGCGCCCTCACGCACGCAACCGTAGATTTTACGACTACAATCGATGGTCGACGCCGGAAACGTTTCGGAGCCCGAGGGGACTGGCTTGGAATTTTATGTTTTGTCTCCAACGGAAAGAGAAGTGTTTTTTGCTTATCAGTGAAGCCCATGGCGTCAACACCGGATCAACCACTTCCCATGGCCACTTCACATGAGAGGTGATAGGAGAAACGGGAACGGCACGCTAGCTTTCTCTGACGCCGCTTGGGTGCCCCCATGGCGGCGCCTTCCCGCCGCGGGAAACAGTGCGTCAGTGAAATGCGCTCAGTTCCTCCCGCACTCTCCGCTTCGAGCGGTCGAACTCGACAAGCTCACCGCGGAGATGTCTTTTAGTACGCTCCCTGAATAAAATTGAGGGAAGATTGCACTTACGTGCAAGACTTGAATGGCGAAACGGTTGTAGGTGAACATTGACGGACACAAAGTTGAGTTTTAGTATTGTTGCGGCGTGGTGGCTGACATCGGCGGCATGGCATTTCAATATTCTTATAAAAAGAAAGGCCAGAGTGGAGGTCGTCATTTTCGTCGAAGGTTTTGTACGCCACTCTGCGAGCACGAATTATCATCCCTAGTGGATGCTTGGCACGCCGAGCCTTTTGAAGCGCGGCCTTTTCTCCAGCCTTGCGACTATTCGCGGTGGGGGATGTGTAGTCATTCATCGACCTACAGCAGCTTCGACCTTCAAGTCGCTGCTCTTCTAGGGTACAGAGAGCATGAACACGACGACACAAGGGCGAACGAACGAGGGCCGTACGCTATGACGTGTCTTTCGCGTTCCTCACAAGTGTTGCAACGACACGGCGAACCCTGCAGGGTTTCTGTGGCTAATTTTGGCCAATCTCCCTAATGGGTATGTTTGGGTTAATGGTCTCGCGCTCGAAAGAAGCGTGCATGAGCTCTCGGCATTTTCTTGGTATTTTCAACTGCAGACACCATACACAAACGATTTGCACAAAAGATTCACTGTTAAATCCGCCGGGCGCATATTACAGCCTGGGAACATTACAATTCAGTAGTTCTCGCCGGCTCCCCGAGGCCCAAGAGTAGCGCTATGCGACGCCATGGGATTATGAACACCTGCTTGCGGTGACCGGCAGAGCGCAAGGTTAACGGAACTGCGCAATTATCCCCTTACTTTGCACGGGTGATAAGGTTTGAACCGGACACACTTTACGGATAGCAACATCGGTGCGCGGAGAATGCAATATTTGAAGCTGAGGCGGGTCATTTAAAAACATCTTGTTCCTTCTGCCGTTTCCAGCCGGTGTTATTCCTCGCAGAGCCCGGGCCTACTCCGTCATAGAATATTGACTTCAGTAATTGTGCACCAATGTAGAGCACGCCTTTTCCAAAACAAAACTGAAAAATTGCGGCTGACCCTGAAGTGTGAGGGCAGCAGGCTGTCTCCAATTATACAAAAGCTGTATTCTGTGCTTCCTCAGTAAGCTCACCTCCCGTAAAGTCTTGATTTATATTTATTTCACGTGCTCTACCACCTAAGAAATGTTTATGTCAGGAAAACATTGCTAGATGCTTCTCCAATGAGCTCTCGCAATTCACAACCTTCGTAGCGTCACGAACCATAGCACCTAAAAGCATACGCGTCATCGACACCCGTTTCCACGTTTCTGGCATGTACTGCCTTATTAAACAAATGTTTGTCACGAGAACGGTTTATTTAGACTCTCAGCACCATATTGCATCGATAGAGGCCTACTTGTTTTTACCATTTAGTGTCCCTTTAACGCTGCGTTTTAATAATAGTTCAGCGTAAAAACGTTTTGACAGCCACACTTCAAATAATTCGCAATTTGGTGCTTTAGTCGCAACAGTAACCATAGTCCGGTGGATTTCAGAGAACCACAGCCTGTTACAGATGCTTAATGAAGTCCTGAACGGTCTGTTAGCTAGGAAGTGTTTCTCGAGGTGGCGGATCGCCAGGGCCTCGGCATGCGTGACCGCTGGTGCCGCTCATGGCTGCTCGCCGACCCATCCACACTCCTCACGAACGCTGCCTTGCGTCGTTTTGGTTCACATCTATCCCCCTTCAAATGCGCGGAAACTTGTTCACAATACCCGTACGCGACACGCGCACCACGCATACAACTCAGCACGCCACCAAACCCGTACATCCGCCTTGAACCAGCTACTGGCGAAATGGCCGGAAGCGGTGTACTATTTTGCGGTCGATTACCGTCATCACCACGCCTGCGCTCTGGCGGTCACGCGCAACTTCGCGAGAAGCCTTCTGAGCACACTCAACTCCTCCACGATTGCAAAGGAAGCTGCCGTTGCATTCGCTCTCACATAGAGACTCAACCCCACCCAAGATCGTCACTGATTCCAAGGCGGCCCTGCTGCATTTTGCACGTGGGTCCATCTGTTTTAAAGCCTTCCGCATCAATAGCCGCCCTATACAGAGCACGCGCTGAAGGGCAGCACACATGGCTGCATTTCCACTTTCGTCAGGGAGCTCCTATATCAAATCGGAGAAGTGACGATGCTCTTAAGAGGAGAAACAAAAAGCTATGCAAAACGTCGTTTGCCATCAAGCGTTATTATTTGGAGTGTATATGCAACATGTGGGAAGGCTCCGCGTCAACACTTTTTGTTTGTGGAATGTTTGACGCGTATCTGTTACCGCCACGCACAAACTTCAAATTGATGCCCTCGCTTCCTTTCTGCTTACGGAGTGGTTTGATGATTGTTACGCTGGGTGCTGTGGTTACGGATCTGTGAACACAGCCCCTTTAGTTGTACAGTTTAGTTGCCGCAATATAAATCATTTTGGTGACATAATAACCACATTAAGCTGCAGAAATTGAATCGCCATCCCCGCACTGCAAAAGTGAATATCAAGAAAATTTATCTACAATTGGTACTGCTGCGACCATGAAATGCTTCATTGACTTAGAGTAACGGTAGTGACAAACACTTTAGTATTGTAGTACACTGGGATGGTTTTGAGATGACTCTGTACCGATCTGTACCACGAAGTTGGTTGATGGCGTCGTTCTATAAGGCGAGTCTAAAGTTGTCCCTGATTAACGCCAAGCACCGGTCCTGCTTGTAGGGTTTTTCAATGCCAGCAAATACGTCGCCGACGATAACCACTAGTGTGTCATCTACTTGCTTCACCCTGGCAAATTTCTTTTGCATGGAATCCTCCATGCTTCTTTGAAGTGCTATGTTGGTCAAATCGTGTGGGTTTGGTGCATTCTCATTGACACGAATCCCGGTGAAAGCGTTGGCGACCCAGTGCTGGACATGTGGTATATGCAATATAACGGTAGTGGCGACACCGCAGACCCCGAGCCCTCACGCTCATGCTGGTACAAACCGTGGCAGTAAGTTCTGGGGTGGGGAGTAGATGCCTTGAACGGTGGGCGTCGGAGGCCGGATAAAGCTCAGCCCGATGGGCTCTCTGTCTACTTACCGGTCAGAGAGCTCGGAGACCGCTCTGGGTGTGCCTGTTTATGCTAGCGAAAAAGAAACCCCGCTCCCCTGCTTTTTTCCTAATCCATATAATGAAGAAGAAGAGCTGCGCTGATCTGACGTGTGTTCCACTGGCTCCACAGATTTTCGCCCAGTAATGTGGTAATTTCGCTTCGTTCTGCCTTGCATCCAAGACTACCGGACTCATCAAGTTCTTGTGATCATCTGGACACCCGCCTTGGCCACGTGGGTTGATTATTTCCTGATTTATCTGTTCATAATTCCCGAGCCATGCCTACCGCCATTCCGTAGGCGTAGCCAAGGGGTTCATCATGCAAGGACACCTCTAGCACCGTGCCTGTGCGTTTAGACAACACTTCCTCGGAAGTAGATATGGATTCTGATAACACAGAAGAAGGTCGCTCAGTCGGTAATCAAGAACCTCAGCCTTCAACCAACACAGCCTCGGACACTGAAATGGATCCCGGTATTACAGAAGACCATTCAGTTGAATGTAATCATCACGAGCATGACTTCATAGAGGTGGTCTCCCGAGCTCAACATCGCCGGCAGCGCAGTGTCGCCGGAGGAAACCCTGCCGCACCCATGTCACCACCACAGACCAAGCACGCCCCGGCACCCACAAGTAAGCCTTCCGTCAGGCCTAAACCATTGCCCAAGGACGATTTCAAACTAGTATTGCGTCCCCAGGGCGGACTCCCGCTTGGCAACATTCAATACGCTGATCTCTCCCTCGCACTATTGAACGCCATCAAGGTCACGTGGCGTCAGGCAAATCTGCGCCTCCGAGTGGACGTAACTCAAAACACTGCCACCATCAGTACTCCGTCCTCTGATGTGGCAAGAGCTCTCAGTCAAATCAAACATATAACCCTGGAAAACAAGCAGTACCCCGTGCAACTTTACGGCCTGGCCCCCGACGACTCCGTCAAAGGCGTCATCAGTGGGGTCCCGGTCCGACTCACTGAAGCAGACATTCTCCACAACATTGATCAGTCCGTGGATGAAGTCTACACAGTTCGAAGACTTGGCACCTCATCAACAGTGGTTCTGACCTTCGCAGGGCCCAGGGTTCCTTACACAGTCCGGCTGTACGGCGCCGAATACCCATGCTCCATCTACAGGAAAACTATCCCAGTCTGCTCTACATGTCATACCGTCGGCCACAGAGCCACGGCTTGTCCTCACCCAACCACTCCCGTCTGCCATAATTGCGGGATCAAGGAGCCTCAACCGAACCACCCATGCTCGCCTACCTGTGATCTTTGTGCTGGCGCCCACCTGTCTGGGGCACCTGGCTGCCCTAAGCGTTATGCCGAACCGTTTGTTCTTCGCCAAAGACGACTCAGACAAGCCCATTCCCAACACATCTGATACTTCTCGAGCCTCCTCCCCATTTCGTGGCCGTCATCGAGACCGTTCAACAACTCCTTCAGCACGGAGACGCAGCCATTCTCGAAGCAAACAAGTCGCCCAGTCCCGGGATTCAAAGCCTTCACCCGAGGCCGAGTCCAACCAGCCAAAACAAGTAAGCTGGGCCCAACGGGTCTCTCCCACAGCTCAACCCCAGTACCTATCCACACCCCCTCAACAACAATCCGAGCACCCAACTGCCTGTGTTGAATGTAAGCGCCTTACTCAAATTTTGGAACAGCAAAACACTTTAATAGCCTCGCTCTAAGCTCGCCCTTGATGCCCTCGAGAAAGCTGACTCCACTGCTAGCGAAAAGCGCAAGAAACCTAACCCTCCTAGTCCAACGCCAGAACCGTGTAACTCACACCCCCCAAAACAGACCCAACAGCCACCGCCACCACCGCAAATCTAAGACATGTTTTCTACACTCGCTACACAGCTGGCCACCATAAACCAAGACCTTCAGAATATTCGGGAAGAAAATCAGAAATTACAGCAAGAAATTGCATCACTTCGCACGGAATATAACACATTCAGGAAAGACGTCACCTCAATCAGCACTCCATCCAGTTCACTCGAGCACAACTATGATCTCGGCCCCATCCGGCAGGACAGAACTACAAAAGGTTCTTTAAGGACCCACACCCGCGCAGTCCCATATGCCCGAAACGCCGACAATGCCATCCCAGCTTCCTTACCTGATGGCGCGGAGACAGCCTAACCCACCTTCAACGACACTTCTACAATGGAATTGCAGAGGCTTCAAACAAAAAGCTGCGGCCCTTACTCAATACATCACCACCCTTGATTCTAAACCAGCAGTCATTGTCCTCCAGGAAGCGAATTCTCACATCAAGCTCCCTGGGTATATCCCCTATGGCCCGCCAAATAATTGCTCCACCCTCACACTTATACATAACACCATATCTGCAGTTGCACACGTCACCCCACAACGGGGATGTAATCATGTGTTGACCGAGCTCCTATCTCCATCAATCAAACGTAAATCAAGCCTCTACGTTCTGAACATTTACTGCCGCCCTACCCAAAATGCCCCCGATATTTCATCTACAATACGCGATGCCATCGCTATCGCTAAAACCGGGCCCCTCCTTATTCTCGGCGATTTCAATGCTGCACATCCCCAATGGGGCTACACGTACAAAACAAAAAGGGGCGTCCTCCTGGCGCAAGCAGTCGATGATTTTCAACTCCTGCTGCTTAATCAGCCCGGCTTGCCAATAAGAACGGGAACCAGCACAGCGAGGGACACTTCTCCAGACCTCTCTTTCCTCAAGGGCACCTTGGATGTACTATGGTCATCAACTCACGAGAACCTTGGATCTGACCATGACATTATCCAACTCACCATTCGCAATCATAATTACAACGTCAAGACAGGGGTCATCCGCCTCACCAACTGGGATGCTTTTCGCAAGGCCAATTCGTCGCGCCCCATAGACCCGGACCACCCTTTGGCCGACTGGATTGATGACATAATTCAAACAGTCAGACAGAACACAAAAACCATAGCCACTTTTTTCGAGACCCCTAGCATGGATGCCAAACTTTTACATCTCTGGGAGGCCCGTCGAAGCTTAACAAAACGGTGGAAACGGCAAAGACATAACCGCAAACTCCGCTTCAGAATTGCAGCCCTTAACAAAGAAGCCACTGAATACGCCAAACACCCTCTCCAAAGAGAATTGGCTTCAGTTATGCGACAGCCTCCAAGGTACCCTCACCACTCGCCGAACATGGTATTTGCTAAGGCATCTTATGGACCCGCTTTCCAGCAAGAATGAAACTCAGCGCTCTATTACCCGTACCCTACACTCATTCAACGGATCGGCCCACGACCTCATACAAGCGCTCACAGCTAAATACCTCAACACCTCCCGCCAATTCACCGCACCCCCCTACACGGGGTCCACAAACAATGACCTGCATAAGGACTTCCAATTGTACGAAGAGAAGCAGCTCTTTCCGAGTGCAACAAAAATAGCGCTCCCGGTCCAGACCAAGCCACTTACCGGCTTCTTGCCAATCTGGATGGCGACTCTCTCGATCATCTGCTCCACCACATCAATTTATGCTGGGGCTCAGGCCAACTCCCTCCCCAGTGGAAGGCAGCTGAGATCCGGTTCGTACCCAAGCCTAATAAGTCCCCTCACCTAGATAACCTTCGGCCCATTTCTCTAACCTCCTGTGTGGGTAAATTGGTTGAACGATTATTACTGAAGCGCCTTCAAACCTTCCTTGAAACAAGGGTCTCATTCCCAACACCATGTATGGGTTCAGGAAGCATCTGAGTACCCAGGATATTCTCCTTCGAATTAAAGAAGAGGTACTTGCCCCGGCTACCCGTCACTCCCCGCGAGCCGTTCTTGCCTTAGATTTGAAAGGCGCATTCGACAATGTCTCGCATTCACCCATACTATCCCGTCTAAACCAAATAGGCTGGCTGCGGCCACCGTACGTACTCATACATCGCTGACTTCCTAACTCAACGCCATGCTATTATCCGGGTAGGAGACGTTCATTCTCAGCCTATTTGACTCGGTGATCGGGGCACGCCTCAAGGTTCCGTCCTCTCTCCACTACTTTTCAATCTGGCCCTCCTGGACTTACCCCATCAACTCGACGCCATCCCGCACGTTCATCACGCGCTTTACGCCGATGACATCACAATATGGACCGACACTGACTCCATAGAAAAAATCCAAGACTCACTTCAACAGGCTACGGATGTCGTTAACCTCACCAATCGGGCTTCAGTGCTCGCCACAAAAATCGGAACTTATCGTCGTACGCAAACATCCCCCTGCTTCACACATAGAACCGATTTGTATCCACCTCGACGGCCATACCATACGACCCAGCTCCTTACTTCGAATTTTAGGCCTTATCATCCAGGCCAACACGCGTAATGATCAAACTTTATTGAAGCTCTCCAAGGCGTTTCAGCAAGTCTCCAACATGCTTCGACGCGTTTCGAACCGGTGCCGGGGCATGAAGGAGAAAGATCTCATCCGACTGGTTCAAGCTCTCCTGATTTCGCGAGTAACCTATGTAACACCTTACCTTACCCTCACCAAAAGTGACACAGAAAGCATTCATCGATTAATCCGCAAAGCTTTTAAGGCAAGTATTAAATCTACCTATGAACACTTCGACGGCCCGTCTCCTACAACTTGGCCTCCACAATACTGTATCCGAGCTTATTGAAGGCCACCTATCAAGCCAACGGCTCCGTTTAACACAAACACCTGCAGGGCTAGCCCTCCTAAACAGCCTCCATATCACATGCCCGCAATCTACTGCCTGTCAGCCCCTCCCTGACCCTTGGAGAAGTAACATCCAGGTTCGCCCTTTACCCAAAAATATGCACCCTGACCTCCATCCCGGCCGCCGACAAGCCCGAAGCCAAGCACATGAGAATATTTATGGAAAAAGAACAGATGTCGCCTATACGGATGCTAGTACCTACCCTGCTCAACGCAAAGTAGCCGCAGTCACCACAAAGGGCGCCCTCATTACCTGTTCATCAATTGCCGAGGAGCTAGCTATCGCCTTAGCCCTCATACACACGAAGTACCCAATCATTATCACGGATTCCCAAGCTGCCTGCCGAAGCTTCTTAGCGGGGAGTCTGGCCCCTTCTACCTGAAAGCTACTTTTACTTCATGAACCCCATCGGAAAGTTAATATCATCTGGACTCCTGGCCATTCCTCCCTGACGGGCAACAACTTTGCTCATCAGCAAGCCTGCGCTCTCTCTGTCCAGGCTTCCGAGGAGACCACATCGTCAATCCCGCTCGTGACGTATCAAGACATCACGCAATATTACCGGTCCGACAGACAACACTTCCCTCCCCCTCACCCTGCGCTATCCAAGGAAGACGAATCGCTGCTCGGCAAACTACAAACTAATACCTTTCCTCACCCAGTTCGCCTGCATCATATGTTTCCAACTCAATACTCTGCTCTATACCAGTTTTGTTCACAACCCGGAACTCTAGCTCATATTATAATACAGTGTGTGTGCAATCCAAAACTTCCACCTCTCCGATCCCCTCTTCCCACCCCTGAGCTGTGGGAGAACCTGGTGACCAGCGACCATCTGGACGTCAGCAGCTCCTGGCATCCAGAGCGAAGGCTCTCTGCTCACTTGATGGATTCCCGGACTAGGGAACCACTCCCACTTTAGAAAGCTCGAATAAACGTTTCTCTCTCTCTCTCTATATATAATAAACTCTACCCCCCCACCTCACAGAAAACATGATCTTGCTTCCATACCTTCCGACCATCACTTTCCTGAAACCTGATACCTACCCTCGCTCGGTGATAACTGAATTGGTGGAAAAAGAAAAGCCCGTGGCCGCAACGTCCGTGTTCCCTGATTTCTAAGTTCCTATACGGAATAATCTGGGAGTCGAACAAAGCCAAGGAATAAAGAACACGAGAACTATTGGTGGAAGTCGCCACCCAGCAGGAGGCAATAAAACTCCTGAGCGAGGCGGGAATTGCCGATTTTTCCATTAAGGTCACGCCACACCGCGGCCTGAGCAGCTCGCAGGGCGTGATCTATGAGCCACATCTGGACAATGGGACGGACGACGATCTTTTTGAAGGCCTAAAAAGTAGAGGTGTGACGGCAGTCCGCCACATTACCGCTCCATTCTTCCGGACCGTTGTACTCTTCCGGACCACATCAATGCAGGTTTCATCCGGTGCTCAGTCCGAGCGTAGGTCTCTGATTGGAGGTGCCGTTTCAAACGCCAGTGTTTTCGGAACAGTACCAACTCGTGTCGGAGCCAACTATTATGCGCCAAATCCGTCCAACATGACTAGCACATAGAAAATTGTAACACACAACGATTGCCATCCATGAACTGCCAGGGTCCACACCCGGCCTAATCCAGGACCTGTGAAAAGTTCAAATTCTAAAGAAATTAAAAGCCTAAAAATAATTGAGAACATCTCCCAGAGGCGGGAAGAGATTTGCCTCTTTTGCCTCTAGGAGGTACACCTACGCAACTCGCCAGGGCGCGGAGCTGCGTCTGGTTTAGGTGGCGATACAGGTCGGCGATACTGACCTGGCCCTGCTCCCGTCCCCCCGCTTGGTTGTTTCCGGCAGCCCAACGAGTCACAGCACTGCATGCCGAGCCTGCTGCGGTGGCAAACGCCTCTGTTGGGAGTGAGGCTGCTCGAGGCGTTTCCTCTCCACCGGCCACTGGTATAGCTGAGGGCGCCGAGGAAATGAGTACGGAGGGGCTCGCAGCGGGACCCACCTCTTCTGCACCGCCTGTTTCACTCGTGTCACCTCTGGTAGCATTGTCGGTGGCGGTTCCAGCAAACAGCACCCAAAAGTGCGTGCACTCCTAGGAGCCCGATCCGTCGGGTACTCCGAGGACATCCGACGACGCGGCCGTCGGGCCTTTCCTGCCTGCGTCGCACCGAAAGGAACGGGTCCCTTCATCTAAACGTACAGAGAATAAACAAAGACAATAATAACTGCCCCAAAAGACCATACATAAGCACACACACCCATTTAAGGGGCATTCACACGGCGGGGAAATCCACCGTTTGGCTCCTAGGAGTGCGCGCCACGTGACCCCTACGTCACGGTTTCTCTCCGGCGCACCGCTCCGATCGGAGGTCGGAGCTTTCTGCTCGCGAGCTACAAACGATCCGATGCTTGGCGGCGGAGGCAGCGGGATTTCGTCTGCTCGTCGGGCAGCTGGCCAGGACTCAAGTTCTAGAGCGGTTGCAGGCACTCTATTTTTATTGCTTCTTATTACACTGGACGCGAAAATGCACCGGGCACACGACAGGTGCACTGAGGAAGCCGCGTATACCACCAGCACGGTCGCTGGGCGAGCGGCGGCCGCCGCCGCGAAGAGGCGCAGGCCGGCGTAGGTAGCTCAAGCTATAGTTTGTTATCGTTCCCGAAGGCGCAAACAAAGCTGCGTATTAGAGAAAGGGGGTAATGATGGGATAGAAAGTTTCATTAAAAATCGTCACCTGCGCCGCTTGCGAGAGCGGCAATCGAATATTCCCCGCAGTGTTAAGCCTAACATCTGTATGCGGGCCTGTAGGTGGACCGGCCGGCTGCTCCCAGCGCGGGTGTCCCCACCCACTACCTCGCGCGTCGCACGCCGTTCTCTACCCGCGGCACCCCCGGCATCACGTCCACAGCCAATGTTTGGCGGCTGACAAGATCAGTACGTAGGGGCTTTAGCAGAAATTGCCCCCGTCGCGGATTCGGCGGTGATACGGCAGCTCTGCTTTAGAGATAGGCGACTGCAAACAGTGATGTCCGTCCGACAATCGCATCCTCGCTGTGAGCGAAGGAGCTGGTCGGACGGAAGTCCGCCTGTGGTGACGTCACGACCTCCCTCGGATTTCTCCGCTGAAACGGTCCGTCGTGTGAATAACGCCTTACAGTTGCTTCAAACGAGAAATAAAGGGAAGAGTAAATATAGTACAATGGAGGTGTAGTGGCTTTATCAAAAATTTTGACAATGTATATGAGATAACGAATGCTAATCAACCGAGTGCAATCTGCCTGCCCGCAGGAAACGTATCTGAATAGCAAACACAGAAACTTCCTGAATAATTATATGGCATTTAATGGGACTGAGATAGTTGCACACACTCCTTGAGCGGTGTGGCCTTTGGCGGCCGAAAATCTATAGCATGTTATAACATCAACCTACACACTGTGTTTGAAACTGTTTGAATTCGTTCAGTAATATTTAATAGTTAATAACGGCATGATTCCTTTATATTCCTTCTCATTTCCAGCTCTCAATCTGTGATTTAGAGGGGCTGGTAGATCAGCTGTCTGAACCTTATATTCTTATGGGCGACCTTCACGCTCATAGTTCTCTCTTGAGCTCTTCCCGCACAGATGCCCGAGGACGTCCGATTGACCATCCCTGTCCAGAGCCCTTACGCACAGTGGGGCAAATGGTGCTCAACGCACTAGCGAACTTATGTAGACTTTAAAATTTATCAATAAATACCCATCCCTTTAAACTTGTTTTTAACGATTCATTCTCATACCAGCTCTTTGTAAATCCCCACCCGTTTTCCGCTTCTTTTTCCCACAGATTGAAAAACAAGCGTCTAAACCGGCTGTCCCCTATTAGGCACCTGTAGAAATCATATACCGAAATTTTACCACTGTGGGGGGTCCGCCTTGTATGATGGGACTTGTCATTTGGAAAAATTGAAAAAAAAAATCTAGGGCCAAGAAGAGCAGTTTTGCAGTGCTTCAGGTTTTGGAGGGGAAATATCTGTGTGCAGAATTTTAAAGTGATGCGCCCAAAAACTGCCTCCACCATGTCCTGCGCGGCGTACGGTCCCAATTTGAACGGAAGTAGAACTATGAATATACACAACGGTATCTTTAGGGTGGAGGTGCGTGGCACATTTCTTATGCAAATCATGTAATTGAACGACATACGCTCTCTGTAATTTATGCATGCCCTGAGTGTGGGGCGTGCATTGCCATCCTAAAGGCATCACAAAACCACGTCATTAAACTGGTTCCTATGACCCTTATCCCTGCATATGCCTCTAATCTCGAATTGACGGTGAGTTCGGTGCTTGGTCACTATCGGATAGCCGTAAATGACACCGTGGGTAAAATGGTCGCCACTGCAGCACTTATGATTACAGTGGACGTAACAACAGTACCCTATCTCAAGCCACATACCATACAATACCTACGGAAAACTTGGCAAGTACACTGGAGTTGACATACAGAGAACAAACTACACGTAGCAAAATGACACTTTTGACGATACACTACTTACTAACACAACCGATTCATCGAAGTTGCCTTTGTTAGATTACGAATAGGGCACAACCATGCGATAGACTTGCACATGCTCACTGGCTCGTCAAGACACTTGTGCAGCAGGTGTGGAGAAGAGCGATCCGTAACCCACATTCTAATTAAATGTAAGGCTCTAGACACACATGACGCAAACATTTTCCCCAACCCCACACAGAACATGTCCCACTTCAGGAACCGCTGTCTTTTGGTGAATACCCTATGATTTTCATCAATCTCGTTTTTGAGTATTTACGGGAAGCCAAATCTTACCAAGCACATTAAAAAAATGGCACTCTACCCCACATAACCTCCATTGCCATAATTTTATTTTACAGTTATTTTTGCTCAGAGGTTTTAGCATCTACCTTTTTATTTATTTTGTTATCGCCTTTGTTAGGCCCTCTTGGCCTTAGTTGGCCTTGCCTGAGAAAAAATTAACCATCATCATTGAAAGTGTTGGCGAATGCGCTTTTGTGGGTGTGGGCTGTGGTGTACATTGGATAGGTAGCTCTAGCATTGCGCCAAAAGACATGCTAATTAAGAAACGCCAAACTCATGGTATGTCAAGATTCAGGCACCTTTTACCCTAATCAGGGAGCATTACACCGAACGTCAGGAAAATCTCACGAATGCGTCTACTCTGTGCGCAGGTAACACGGGAGGTTCTTGCTCGCTCATTGCGGCCAAAACAGATACCAACCAACAAGAGGTCACCATCTTCAGTTCCCAACAACGTTCCTCGATTAATCACAGGTTCTAGTTGAGCAGGGAGCAAAGCTACGAATCAAATTCTAGTGCACCCCAACAATAATGTAATATAGTGCCGGTGTACGGGAATTGGTTCCGAAGCAGACGAATGCCTTCCCCCAAAAAAGTTTGGTTAGGTGTAGGGCCGGTGTACGAAGCCACAAACTATGCTTAATCACCAAATAACGGCAGCCGATAATTATTGCGCGTCTTTTAATCCTTTAATCAACGCACCGAACATTTCGCGCGTAAGATGCCTGGTGTCACCACCACGAACAGTCATTTTTCAGCCTCCGAAGTAGTTAGGAATGTACAACGTTTTATTACGGCGATAGGCTTATGTGAATCATGGCAACGTGATCTTGAAGAACCTTGCCGTCGGCACGAATTGTAAAAAATCTGGTACGAGAAATATCATGCCGTCCAAGGAAGGTCAGAAGCTAACCAAAGAATGCCAGGAGTAAATAGGAGATGAATAATAATCACCTAAGTGTATGCTTAAATATTAATTGATAGTAAATATTAGTATGGTGCGATCAACGAGGATATGACGGAATAAAGTGGGATAATATAATTACGGTATATTAGCATAGATTTAGGTAGAACAATGTGAGATTAGGGCGTATTAAGATGACGTAAGGGTATTACATATGTTAAGGAGGACTAGGATGGCCTAATCACGCCAGAATAACTCGGCTCCTGTGTCCGCAGGTGGGAGTGTATATAAAAAGTACCCTTCAAAACACTACAGCAGGCTTTTGCCTTTAAAGTTCGTAAGCAGACTTGGGAGCCGCGAGGAGGAAGCGGATGAATTAACGTCTATTAGAGCAGTCGAGAAGTTTTGAAAAAGGGTGACCGGTGGTCAAACCAAAATTGACGAAATGATCGGAAGGTCCCGTAAAGCAGGGACCTGCACCCGGCAGTATCGTATTAGTTATTTCAAGCCTATCACTTGTATAGTCTTGTTTACAGCGTTCTTTACTCTTCTGCTGTTTTCTCAATTCACGTTCTCTAGCAGTGTCTTGTTCTAATTGCGCCTTCTTTCCACCAAACGAGGTCCTGCATATGTCACTGCTTTGTACCTGAAGCCGCGACCTTTGGACGGTGGCGGAAATTGGGCTCAATTTTCATTCCAGTGTGTTTTGCCAATTCGAAACAAGGGGCTCATCAGTGCGTCAAACCGGAAGGAAAGATGAGTGCTCCAAGTGCGCTATATTACTACCGAACGTCACAAAAAGCACTCCATGGACAATAAAAAATACGTGGAATGCCAGCTAGAATGGTAGACGTTATTCATCGCCCTTCTTCTCTTCTGATGCACATAGCAGTACACCATATGATTCTAGCTGTGTGCAAGGATCCGAGAGGACCATTTGTTCTGGGCGATTTCCGGTTGCCCGCCTCGCGCGTTCGCTCGGCACGAAGAACATCAGTGGATTGGGAGCACATGAGAATGGTCGTCATTGGAACGCCATGGATGCGCGATTTGGACAGAGAATGAAGCGAGCCGGAGCAAACACCTTCAGGGCACGCGCACATCTATTCACGGTATGAAGAAGCCGGACGGGCGTCTTGCGGGCGAAAAAGTAGCGACGGAATCTAGACGTAGAGGGCGAAAGCGACGAAGGTTAGGGCGATGAAGTAAACGCAGCTTGTTTGTCTGCAGTGAAGCATTTCGTAGACGTTACAAACACAGACACTCACGCACACAGTAATATTAGAGTCAAAGTCTTTTATTTTTCAACAAGTGCTGGGGTGTCCCTCACACTAAAAGCGGCTAGCTACCACTCGAAAGTGCCTGAGGGCCATTGTACATGCCAGCAGCATCTGATCTAATGTAAAGAAAGTATTCGAACATTTGATAGTGCTACATAAACAAAAAAAAGCAAATGCTCGGTAATGTAGCTTTCACAGGGCTAAGTCAGCAACAAGAAAATAAATAACAGTACATGGTCCCCCTTATGTGACACAGAGAGGTCCTATACGGCACGCCAATACTACTTTATGACAGCATCAGGAATAGAAACAAACAAAAAGAACAACTATGATAGCCAGAACACAACGTTTATAAAAAGTAAAAGGAAGGTACACTTTTAATAGGCTTCTGACTCGCACTTAGTGTAAACAAATAGAAATTGAGGCATAACGACAATAAGTACATATACGCTCCTAAACTCATAAAAGTGAAGCGGCACGACGTAATAATATTCTGAAAAAAAAGCGCCCGCTTACCTGCTCACTTCGCTGCAAATGTCGAAAGAGAATAATAATCTTCTGCTTTCCCAGACACATAAATGGCTCTCTTCCCTTTCGTTCCCACATCTGGCAAACTCCCCCCCCCCCTCGTTTCGCGCCTCCCACGATAAACACAGACAAGTCTACTGAAGTCGATTAAAAGTTGCATCGTTCCAGTGCTCCCGCCATCTACTGGCACCTTTTGTTGCTTTTGAACGTGGAACACTAACGAGAGGGCGCCACGAGCGGTTTTTTATTTTCAGGTCAGAGCACCTTTTTCAGAGCGCATTTTTTTGTTTGTTATCTAAAAAAGCTGGAGCCATGTGTTTTAATTAAAGGACAAAGCAAATATTACGTATGTATTGACGTCTTGCGTCAAATATGGCTGTTGTTTTTATTTGCTCAACAATCTGCATATATATGTGTATGAACATTGCCTTCAGGTTTAGTAGTTTAGAATTGTTTTGCCTAAACAGATGTCTTATTGAAGAATATTTTAACTTTTGGGCGGGCGGCTGAAGTGAGGGACATACATACATACATACATACATACATACATACATACATACATACATACATACATACATACATACATACATACATACATACATACATACATACATACATACATACATACATACATACATACATACATACATACATACATACATACATACATACATACGTACTTACCTGCATACCAAAATTCTCGCGTTCTTGGCTAATCTTTACAAGGTACTCACGCAGTGCTTTGCACGCATATACATTGAAGTTAAGTTGTTCGTTTTCATATCGGCTTAAGAAAAAGTCACGTTGTGTTTAAGGGACTGCATCATGTAGCCAGTGTGCCGGCGTGGATCCAACCACCTATCCGTGCATCGTGTGCGAGAATCGCTTCTTTGAGTGTCCAAGTCCTGAGATTCTTCTCATGAAGGCTCTAAAGTGTGTACTCAAGAAGAAAAAGGTAAAATGAAGGCAAAAATCTTATATATTTCTGCGCTGTTTATGTTGTAATAAGGGGATAATAGCTGTATTGAGTGCACGTATGTCACATTCGCAAAATCATGTAATGATCCTTTTTGTGTTATGGGAGCAGTGTGAATATTGTTTATTGTAGTTTGGCATGACCAAGCGCACAGTAGTTATTGTTAGAAGAGAACAAGACATTAAAAATCTGTAACTATGCCATTACAGGAAGTATATTTCGACGCCGTGGGAGTGCACCTGCATCTGATGATACGGTGACTCGACAGTTATGTGTCTGATGAAAAAGGCTCCTCAAGTATTATGTTGGTTACCAACGCTAGTAGTCACGCCCTGAGTATTATTGTCCATTATTTCGAGCTTGTTAGCTCTTTGCCCTCAATAGGATTGCCTTAGACTTACTGGAATTATTGGTTAAGCGGTCTGATTCTGCCCAAGCATGAAGTTTTACAAGTTCCGCTTGGGCTTCTGGCAACACCATCTGAATTTCTACCTAAAACGAATGAGCTAGTATCATCGGCTATTAAAAAAATGATGCATCACCACCAATTTTAACAATATAATTTACATATGCGTTAAAAAAGAGGGGGCCCAACACCCTGCCCTGGGGAACACGGCGTAAAACTGCTTTATAAGATAAAACACAAGCGCTAATGGCGACTCGTTTTCTGTCGGAGAGAAAGGATGAAAGCAGCGTGTGAGCAACCTAAGTATGCCGTAATCGCACGATTGGATTAAAAGTATATTATGATTTACGTCAGAAAATGCCGTACTGTAATCGATGAATACGGGGAGCGTTAACTAGTTTTCCTAATTATGAGTTCTTTTTTAAGTTAAACGTTCTCCGCAGATTCTCCTCGTCGAAAACCATGCTGTTGGCCCGCCAACAAATTATGCTTTAAACAAGGAGTTGAGAAAGGAACATTTACTTATCTATCCCCTTAGAAAGTATTGGGGCGACGGAAACAGGACTGCGAACTCCCGCGGATTGCGAACTCGTAACAATAAGCTCGTTATAGGCGGGTTCGGCTATATCGAACTATTGGATATATCGACTCGGCGTCTGTCCTGCCCACTAATAACGCACCGCGGTGCATAGCACGCAATTGCAGAACTCAATTTCATAGAACACGCTAGCAAACGCGAGGGACCCGCTATAAACGGGTTTCACTGTAGAGCACCAAGGCGGCGTTGCGGGGTAACGTTGTTGTTCGCGGCGTACCCAAGAGGCTTCGAAAGCCAAGCGGCTTATGTAGTCACAAGCGTTCGAAATTCGTGAAACTCTGGCGCTTGTCATACATCTTCCGCTGTTCAGCGGAAAGAAAACTATAGGTACATTTGAGAAAAAATATACGTAATTAACCGGCAGCGCCCGCCTTCGTTCAGTTAAGCACGCCCCTTGGGTTGGATTTACGATAGTAAACGCAAAATGTAGCAGTGCAACGCCGGCACGTGCGGGGAGAAAAGCACAAAGAGAACAGAACTCCCGCTGCGCTGGAGCAGTTTCAGGCAGGGGGCGTGCGATCTACTGCGACGGCGGGAAATTCGATTGCATGGGGCGGTAGCAGTAAGCGGATAACGGCGGTACAGCCTATTATGGCGAATCTCTGCTCTGCACTTCCGACAGCTTTCACATTGAGTGGAACGGCTTTAATTTTTTCCCTGGTTCGTCTCTTTTTTTATCATGCGGCTGCGCTCTTTTCCTTGTTCTCTGTAGGGCTTAATTTGGGGGTTAGGTTATCCATTTATTTAATTTTTATTTCCAACATTCCAAACTCAGATGTTCATTTGCCTTCACGTCTCGTAATGAGGCAACCTGGGAAAGCGAAATCGAAGGGTTTTTGCATTCTATGGACAAGCCTGAACTTGTTGCTAGGTTAATTTTTTTTTTCGTTTCAAAATTCACCCGTTTCGTTCTAATACTTGCAAAAATTTCTATCTAGCCTTTCGTCCTGGTGGGTGTTGTGCATTGCGTCAAAACAACCATTTTTTCTTTCCAATTGGCTGCATATGTTGTGCGTTCCCCGCCGCTTCTGACCCCGTACCCCTCGAGCGTTTGTGGTGGCAGAGTGGTTAGGTGCCCGGTTTCACGGCGTGAACGTCTCAGGTTCGATTCCTGGGACCTCCCCACTCACATTTTTTTTTTTGTGGATGCGCGGAGAGAGATAGAGAAAGAGGGAGAGAGAGAGAGAGAGAGAGAGAGAGAGAGAGAGAGAGAGAGAGAGAGAGAGAGAATTGCTTATTAGTAGAGAAACGAAACTCCGAGTAAAACAACTCTCTCTCTCTCGCTCTCTCTCTCCTCTCCGCTTCCTCTTCTAACAGCTGCTCGTGGCCTTCTTGCATCCTGTCCGCTTTTGCTCGCTCTTCTTGGCTTATATTTTCGCCCTTCTTCGCTTCACCGATGTTGATGGCTGTCAGGTAGCCCTCCACGCGCAACTGAAAGCTTACAAAGCTCCGCCGTGAAAGCAAAGGCAAGTGCAATATTCGGTCAAAAACAAAGCGGGTGTGTACAGCGGTCCTCGAGCTGGTATTGTCGCACCACCTATGAAGGCACACAGTAAACAAGACACGTTTTAGATCTTTCGCGGGCCAGCCTTAGCATACTAACGTGCATGTTGGGCACATTAGCTGAAGATATCTTTGACGGCGCAATTCGCACGGTTTAGTTGGATAATTAAAATTGTGCCTTAAACTGTTTAAATTTTCTGTGCATTGTAGCATTCGCTTGCTCCGGGAAAAGCTTTGGGGGCACCATAAACCCCATATCTTTCGAATGAAACAAACTTTACTTTGTCTTCATGGTCCCCTTTAAAGACGCTCATGTACCAGTGGTCACACTGTACACCTAAAAGGAGTGTGGCCATTAGAAAGTTGATATGTTGGTGCACGTTATAGGTGCCCACGTGGTCAATTAATTGAAAAAAACCCGTGCTTCGTAGCCTAAATGTAGTTTCGACGCGTATACCCCATAATCAATTAGTTCCATAGATACTTCACCGCTGATGGTGGCACAGCATTGCGATTCTCACCATGGAGGGTGCTTGCAAGATTCAAAGTGATTTCGAGGGTAGTTGGAGCATCAATGGTACAAAAACTCTCACGTATGCTAAACGTAAGCGAAAAACCTGAAGCATCGAGGCTAGAAAAGAGACATCTTGAGAATAATAATAATGCAGGAGGCATTCTCTTTACGTTCGTACCCCGTCGTTTGATGTGGTGTTGATGCTTATGAAGCGGTAAAAAAAACTGCGCGCCGTGCTGCTTTGCTCGCTTAAGCTCAAATAGGTAAAAAAATGTTAGGGCACGGGCTGTGTTACGTGGTATCAAACACTTTAGACAAATAAATGGGAGCATTCCCAGCTCTAAATGCTCCGACTGTCAAGATTCACAGTATATATCTTGCGAAAGCCAAAAACAACTCGAGCCTTCGCCTTGGGACACTTTTGTACACAGAAGTTCTGGGGACGAAGGAAAACAGGTCGTTAGCTTGATCGCAGAACACGTACATGGCACAATTTTTATTTCGATTGTCTTTTATTATTTCGTCGGTGAGCTCACTCTCATGTCCCCACTGTCACTGATCGCTCTAAGCGTTAGGACGTTGGATGCAGGGTGTCCTATCTTGCCCCACGTGCCCACAAACCACACCGCCAGGTGGGTACCCAGATGGCGGCGTAAATGATGAGACTTAATTTACAGCTCGAGTGCTGAATTAATTTTCAATTTGGACGCAGCCTGTCCCTGTTCCGCAACCCAGTTTCTTTCGCGAAGTTAGCTGGCCTGAACTGCGGTACGACCGCACAAAACACCAAAATCCAGGGCGAGGAGCAAACGCAGCGGCCGACTGTCCTTGCGTCTCGGACCGTCGCCTCTTCAGAGAGCCGCGTCAATCCTTGCGGCAATGGAATGGCGAAATGGTGCTGGGGCCACCGGAAAAGTAGAGAAGTAGAGTTGTGGGTTGAGTTATTATAGGCTACGAAAGAGGAAAAAATAGGAGCCGACCCACTCTTTGAAGTTGGAGGGCCAGCGAGCCTGAGTTTGAACACATCAAACGCATGGTCAGGCAACGTACACGCATTTATTTTTCTCATCATATGGCAATATTAGTGACTGTGGCTTTGTGATAAATAATGAAACTTGTAAGGGCTACAGTTTTATCCTGTTAGACCATCACGGAGCAAATCGTTGCCCTCCAGTATATGGAAGCCGAAGTATTGGCAGCAGATGGGAATTCTTCCGAGTTTATATCAACACAGAAAAAAAATTTATGACACGTAAATGAAACTCGACGTCCTGACAGACTCGCCCTACAGGCCAATTTTCAATAATTTTTCTTTCCCAAGTTTCCACAAATTAAGAGTTCCAGATGTTATCCGTAACTATACTCTCCCGTATACGGCCGTGTACTGAAATGATACGGCAATCCAGCGACGTTTGGAACGTTTTGGTGAACTAATTATGGAAATGAAAGAAAGCACTGAATAGTGATAGATAAGTCTTCGCAGCCAAGTTTAATGTATCTTTTTGTGAGCTTTTACTATAAAGTTGGCATTGCCGCAAGGTGGTTTTGGCCGCCTCCGATTTGTTGATGGACACCAGAAATTCACAAACCCAGACGCATACAACTTGACTGTTAAAAAACACAAATGTTAGGAAGAATATTTGTCTTATATTTAGCTATTCTGTGTAATGACCTCTATTTTAGGGGCGAAGCCCTTTAGGGGCTCAGGCTTTCGGCGTGTCCTGTCGTCGTCGTCTCATGATAGTCACGCTACTAAAACACCGGCCGACTCGTTTTCCATTGCGTCGCGCTAAAAGAACCCACCGGGACACCCGTTTTCCAACGCTCGCGCTACCAGGTTAAATTCATTTCCGCGGGAAAAAACGGCTACTAGAAGAACACAATGGGTAACTCGTTTTACAACGCCTCGCGCGAGAACACTTCGTGATTCAAAGACAAGAGACATTTACAGCAAAGCTGTATACCGCTACACCACAAGGGTTTCATTGCAGTGGGGAAAAACGCCAAGGCATTACAAATACTTATACAATGCATGCTCCGCCCACCCCCATGGCTCATGTTAGTAGGGATGTCCCGGTATTTTTTTCTCTCGGAAGCGGAGATCAGGGCATAACGGGAGCGTGCTATTAGATCAACTAGATCAGCGGTGCAGGGGTGTCCAAACTTTATGGCCAGAGTAATGGGTTGGCGGTGAGGGTCAGTCAACTCATTAAAAGTAAGCCTTTCAGCCGCATTCTGCACTGCTATTCTGCTGTAACTCGAGAATTATTTGGTATACCTTATTCACATAATAGCAGCATTGCACAGCCCCTGCGTTGTGCAGATTAAAAATATTTGTGGAAGCTTGATTCCAAGCAGTATTATCAGAATAATGATTATACTTATTTGATGAGCAATAACTAAAATATTAAGCAATAGCACGAAAAGACCTAAGATAAAGGCTTAAGATAAAAGAAAGCGTGACAACAAATGGAAACAAAATACACGAAGTTGGTTTGTGGCATAGTTTTGTTTTGCGTAATTCTGTGTGGTAGCTTCCACTTGGTTCAATAAAAAACTTTAGAATGCCAACCATCACACGTAACAACTTTTTCTAAAGGGCCACTTTCACGTAATACCATTGTCGAGAGAGCCTTTGCGGGTACTCAGAATAAATAAAAGAAATATCTGAATTAACCAAGCAGGTAATATGAAATTCATGTTATTTTGTGACAAATTCGTGTGAGAAATCCGCATGCCGATCGCGATGTAAGAAATGAGTTTTAAAATGCAGTGTGGTCACACTGGACGTACAAAGAACAAGAATCCCAAGTTATCCCACAGGAAGCTTTGCCTGCAAAGCCCTGGGTAGATTGGGCATGGTACGTAAAAAATTACTCGTTGGGGTGCGGGAAGCCGCAAAAGGAATACAGGACCTGAAGGGGTTTCCGCAATTAAATATTGCCTCAATAGGGGCCAGCCTTGCATCTTCGTAATGCTGTCCTATCTGGTTAAATACCTTCGTAAGAAAGGGTCTTCAAAACTTGAAGGCTCACATAGTACTGCGCGAAGCCACACCGATGTGTTCGTTCCTCTCTGGGAACAGGAACAATAATTTAGACCATGCTAATATACTTCATAGACAATGTGGGAGGAATAAAGCTAATCCAGATACAACCTGAAACCTAAAACTAAAACTATCCGCAAGCCATATTTAATGCTGTAGATACGCACAGGTTGATTTCGTAAGGTCTGAGTGATGCACCGCTTGTAGAATTTAATGATAACTAGTCCCCAATAACTAATGAATGCCAAGTTGAATCACTTTCATGTTTGTACTGAGAACACCTTCTTTTTGCTCTGAAGTTAATGTACTTCAAATCTTGAGAACTGAGAGCACTTTCCTCAAAATCTCTACAGCAATATAAGCGAGACAAAAAACTAAACCGTAGCACACAGCGTCTGGCGAATGGCGTTTAGAGAAGTAGGCGTCCACGGTAGGCGGTTGTTGCCACTGAAAGAAGCGTATAAGGGCAGCTGAAAATGATACCCAAGAATGCCGATTTCACGTTAGAGTTTTAGATTGGTCTGTTAGGTCGGCCAGCTGTTCCATAAGTGTGCTTTTTGCCCATTCGATTGCTCTCCTTTCTGTTGTGACACATCTCGAAGCCTTCAACGGTCGATATCTTTGGCAATCTGCCGCACACGACCACTTCTGAGACGTGCCTCGTACGCAGTGCAGGCTTTTACCCGGCGCCACATCACGGATGAAGAAATCGTCTCAGCCCCCAGGAAAACGCTGACGCGCTCATTGCACGGCAGCGAGTGCGAGTTAGCCGGATGGTTTCAGTCGAGAAGGGACACAGCCGCTTCGACAGCTGTGGCCGCCTTGATTTCCCCGCAGAGACGCGTTAGCGTTTGTGCGTGGTAACCTACGGAAGCATCGGTTTTACGTCTATGAACTTGTGGCGGCTGCGACGAGTGTATCCGAGTCAAGGTTTGTCAAAATCTGATGAAGGAGAATGGTGGAGGTAAGAGTAATAAACAAATTAGTGAAATTTGGGCGATTCATTTCGCAATAAACACCTTATTTATTTATTATTTATATTTATTTATTTATTTATTTATTTATTTATTTATTTATTTATTTATTCAAATTACATTAGAGGCTCAGCCGGCCATTTGGTGAGGGATATGTTCTTGTGCTATAAATATGTTGCTTAAAATACGCGGGAAGAGCAATTTTAAACCAGATATAATGGCTTCAGTGGAATATGTGTATTATTTTAGATATACTTAGTTTTTAGGACACAGGAAAGCGCATTGTATGAGGGAATCTTCTTGTGCTGTAAATGTATTTCTGAAAACGCGCAGAAGAGCAATCGGACACGTGAAATAAGGACTGTATTTTAGGTCCATGATCAAGCTTTTAAGACATACGACGATATAAAGCCCGTAGCCTTTGTTTGTCTGCTTCATTTTGTCTAATAAATTATTTTCGCAACAAGACCAAATCTGTAAGAACTTGACTGCAGTGATGGTATAACAAAGGTTTTGTAGGCTGCTGTGATGAATTTCGAGATGGAGTGTTATGTAAATTTTGGACGTAAGAATACCAAAGAGCATGATGTTGCAATGCATATGGCGTGGATGTGAGAAGAGCACGATGGGTTTGGTGCAGAAATAAATCCCACGTATTAATACATAAAGCCTTCGCAACTAAAAGTACATATATAAAGTGACAAACGCTACAAGTGTGCGCGTGTTTCGTGAGGAATATTATTTCTAGTTGGTTAAATTTAAAGGCAACTGCAGAAATTGCATATAAGATTCATGCCCCATGAAAAATTGTGTGGTCACTACAGTCATTTATTTTACAGTACATAAGGCAATTATAGGCAAAAAGTCGGATGCAAGTGCTTTTCACGTGAAGCGAACTTATTGATAAATATTAAGAAAGTAGGTGACTGGGTAACGCTGTCTTGTGGCACACCACTAGTTACATAGGAACTTTCATTAAACTCCACTTAAAGGTGCAAGAGATTCCCACAGTGCAGTGAGTTCGCCTCCTTTTCGTACGTGTGCTTCAAAACATAATAGGAGCGGCACATAGTTCAGCAAGTCGTACAATCACCGCCCCAGGATACCACCAGTAATCGGTCGTATTGCGAAATAACATTATTGGCTGATGTAGTCAGACTTGGTGAAGCTCATTAAGGCCGCAATAATGAGCTGAAAAATCTACGCAGCTCCTATTTGTACACCTGAAGCACTGCGAGAGAGATAAACTCGTGGCAGTCCTCCGCATTGCTTACAACCCGGCTCTCGGCCTTCCACCGAATACAGCAACCTTCTCTCCTTATGCGTCTGCAGTACTGTGCAAAAGTGTATAGACAAACACCTTACAAGCCAGTGTGAATGTCTCACACTCATCCTATCAGTCAGATAAATACTGCTTCGTCTAAGGTACTCCACGAACTCCGGAGTACACACTACGAAGAAGGAGATCTACGTCACGAGCTAAGAGGTCAATTCAAGTAGTAGCTCGGCGAGATGCACTCCGAGTACCCCGTTAATAGAGAAAAGACCGGCCAGAGCCAAAGTCAAAGTTCAGCAGTCACTCATACCAGAAGTTTACTGATGCCGCCAAATATCGTAAACAGTCAGCGATGACATTCCTGTTATCCACTTACACCAGCAGAAGGTAGCATCAGCCTCTCTTTTTCCAAGGGTCCTGACATGGGCAGAAGAAGGAGCGATAGCCCTAGCCATCGTATCTACAGCATAAGACTAGAAACACGCACGCTTGATCCCTCGCAGGCCGCCCGCCGCTGCTGCGCATGACGGGATGTCTTCTTCTATTTCGCACCTCATTCGCACCCGAAATACTCCAGGACTCACTCCCAAACACAATTAATTACCCGGAGCCCTTACCATAGCAGTATAGCCGCTATTTATTGAACAGTTTAGCTGTCAATTTGTTCATTTGGCAACACTGAAATGGCCACAGACATGGCCGAAGCGCCACAAACATGGCGCGGCTTATGCCACTGCGGCCGCACGCTGAAGAACAAAAATAACACAGGCGTGCATCGTCTGCTCCGTTTCAACCAGATTCTCAAAGGTGGTGCCAACAGAGCTGTTATTTATTGCACTCACATTTGAGTCGAGGCAATTATTTGCGTTCGGCGGGCTAGAGGTTGGAATGTACAACCCATATAATGCGCTTAGCACGGACACGGACAGGTACCGCCATCTCGCGGTGCCCGACGTAACCAGTGACGGGGAATTCAGATGGTTGCCTGCATGCGCGCCTCGCCATTGAATACCGGCCATAGTGCCGCCCTTATAAGCCTTACTGACACGCTCTTCCAGCCTTTACACCACTGCAGACGTGTTTATTCAGAAAAGAGGCAACCCTGTGTCGTCCGCGTTTATATATTTCTATGTATAATAGTTTCATATATACATTTTTTCAAGATTCGCCCACGTGCTCCTGATAGACAAAGTGCGAGAATGTTGCCATTTGCATCGTTTGCACTTGCTTCACTACACACACACACACCTACTCACGATCGCTAAATTAGAATGCCACTACCCTTCTTAAGCGGCGCTAAAATATAATTCACCCGCGCGGTGGAGTTAGAGAGACAAAGAGAAAGGTGAGACAGTAGCAGTAAGCTCCGATTAGGCTGCTAAGCTAACGTCATTGCCAATTTTGCCGGCGGCCCGGTCTTCATAATAAGAGGATAAGCGTGGATGGTAACAATTCTCGGGTGCATATGTTATCTTCGGGTAGCTTAATAACTGCTAACTAGGTACTTTCCGCAAGAAATCCCTTACAGAGTGCCGGTGCTCGTTACATTAGGAAAGCAGCTCGCGTCCTGAGCCCGGAAAGCCTGGGAGGTTGGGTAAGGAATACGCCCGCTCGGCGCCGTGGCGAAATCTTCAAACATTCAACAGCGTCATTAAAGCGCCCAGATCCGCGGGGCCTTTTGTGTGCGCTCTCGTGCCTAATACGCGAAAGCAAAGCCCTCGGGACCACTTTGTTTGGCAAATCGCCTTACTTACGCCACTTGCGCGCTCTTACTTCTTTTTTCGCGTGTCAGTCCGTAAGAAAGTGCCCTGTTTTCGCATTCAACGAAGCGTGGGCCTTAAGGCGTGCCTTAGCCTCTCCGCGGCGGAAAGCTGACATATTATTCTGTAAGTACTAAAATACGAAAATGATGAGCTTGGGATTCCTCCAAAACATTTTCTGACGATGCTTTATGGAGAACTTCAAGAGCTCCTTGAAGGCCTGCTTATGCAGAATTTGCACATATTCATTCTGCTTCAATAACGGTCACATGCTGAGTTAAAAAAGAGAAAAGCTAATATTTTGTTTATGTGCCATTCGGGCTAATAAATTACATTGCGCGTTTATACCTACGGTGGAGCGATTCCTACTGAAAATTGTTAGCGCCATAATGGGAGATGCCTGCATAACGTACGTTTGTCCTCCACAACCTTATTTTGTCTCACGTCCTTTGACTGCTTGTGGTTTGGCTTTTAAGTTAGCCTTCTAAGAAACCTCTCTTATTACTCCACGCAAAAACCCACTAAACCTCAGGGGGCTTCCCTCTGATATTGACACTCCACCATGGTAAAGCAAGCACACCGTGAAGAAAAACAGTGTTAATGCAGATTTTTTGTGAAACATTTAAAGTTGGATAACAGCTTTAAGACAAGACAAAGAGAAGGCAATGTTTTTAGTCAGCGCCAAGTCTCGTCTCGCTTCTCTTTGTCCTATTTTCTCGATGTTATCGAACTTGAAACTTTTTGAGGCTTCACAGCAACGACGGAAGCTGCAACGATCATACTTTGATCACCGGCTGAAGCAATTCGGGGCGCCGCGAAAGCCTCACCATTCGCATTTCAATCGCCAACCAAAGCAAAATAGGGCACAGTGCATAACATTGCCGTCTAAAGAGCGTGCTGGGCCCGTTTACGACACCATGGAGGACGAGAAGCGGGGTAAGAACTGCTGCGACGAGGAAAAATCACAACAGATTGCAATTTCCTCGCAAGAGCAGCGCATCTGGCTTGTCGGCGCAGAGAAATATTTGCAAAACC
Source organism: Haemaphysalis longicornis (assembly GCA_013339765.2). Lineage (NCBI taxonomy): Eukaryota > Metazoa > Arthropoda > Arachnida > Ixodida > Ixodidae > Haemaphysalis > Haemaphysalis longicornis. The sequence goes on from CM023451.1 coordinate 69,822,295, forward strand.
ACTTTGTAAACAATGATTTCCGAACGGCATACAAATGAAGCGCGCTTCACTTCGATTCCCACATATAGGTGGCATTCGCCACTTCTTTTTTTGTTTTGTTTTCAGAAGCGTCGACAGTGGGCACTTCTCACCACATGCCAACAGGTCCATTGTCAGTTATCGCGGCAGAAAGCTAAGGTGAAAAATGTAAGTTGGAAATTTAGGGCCTTATCCAAGAGCGGCACCAAATTGTGAGCAGAGCAACAGCGTGCACTTGTGCCAACGCACACGCGCATACGCCCGTCCGCACGCCCACTCGCGCCCGCACGCACGTACGCACGCACGTACACACGTACGTGCACACGCACGTGCACACGCACGCGCACGCGAGCTCGCGCACACACACACACACACGCACACACACGCACTTACACACGCACGCACGCGCGCACGCACACACAGACACGCACACACACAGACACACACACACACACACACACTGCTGATCGAAATAGATCAGATTTTTTAATGGCGAGTGCCATTCTAGGGGTTCTCACACGGCGCTCCACGCTCTTATTCCCACATTTGTTGCAAACGAGCAGGTTGGCTGGAGCTCGCCCAGATGATGAAGAGGAAAGTTCTAATTATCTTTATGGCGGCGCGCGCATGCGTATTTCCGTGTTTGTCGGAATCCCTGAAAGCGTAACTAGTGCCTTCTGACTTTAGTCACACGGGGAACCGTGCTGCTGAGACACGTGATCAACGCGTCCCTCGCTTGGAAACTTTTCGCTTGGCAATGCCTCGTCGTTTCTCTAACAGCACTGAAGAAAGTAACGTGCTCCGCACCGCTTGGTATGCACGTAGTCCTGCGCTGCTGCTGCAAGCGTCGTTTAAATGCCAACCGCACTCAAAATATCGCCGCCTTGAAAATTCTGTTTCCCTATAGTCTGTGTTGAAGGAGTGCCAGATACAAAATATGGCCGTTGAATCACGAGCGCGCAGTGCGAGAATGACCAGCAAAATTCGCCTATTTTGTAACCGAAATTGAGAAGAGGCGGGTCATTACGACCAGGCTGAAGAGACGTGGCAGTCGGTGACAAAGCTGCCGGAGCGGCCACGAGCGGCCAGCCGACGAAAGCAAACCTGCGGGCGAAACCTTTGGCAGGCGACAACCGTCGAAGAAGTGCATCGCAACCGCACCAGACCTGGTGCCATCGCTAGCCGTAGGACAAGGCACACGGCCGGCCGGCACGTGATTACCTCTTCATGCCTGTTTGCGCGATCCGCAGGCAGGTGCAGCGTCACTGCGATGGAGCTAATTTAAACCTTTCTGAAGAATTAACAATGCATTTCCCGGGGCTCGCAGCCACATCACAGATTTTTTTATAGTAATTACTGCACTTTCTATATAAATCTGGCCGCGTTGAAATTGCAGTGTAGATGGCCTTTAAATTTGGCGTTGCTCGCGGCTGTTTCTCTAAACAATCACTGCGCTCATGTGAGAGAGCTCTCAGCACGAATGCCTTCAAAACGTACTATTATGAATAACTGCTTTAAGGTATCGTTATTGCAGATGGTTTGGAATGTATTTGAATAGGAATGAAGTTAATTTTGTAGGTACTGAATTCCAACCGAAGAACTTAAGGTGGGAATAAATTCGGAATTGTAGCCTCGGTGACGGGTAGAATGAAGGCAGTCGGGGTCTTAAAGAAAGTAGGTGGAAGAGTGGAAGGGTGAAGGCGTGGAGGCGTGGAGGCGTGGAGGCGTGGAGATGTGGATGGGTGCCCTTACTCCATCTACATTCCTGCAATATTTTTAAACATTTCATCCAGGGGACCGCGGGTACCGGAAGCACTTCGCAAGAGCTTCTACGTTTTTATTGATTTTCCGGGTACTTGCATCGAATCTACGCGGCAGATACATAATTGGACCGCCAAGTGACGCGCAATCCGTGGCAATCGGACTCTGACCGGTCCGTTGACGTTTTGTGCCAGCTGAAGGCCACATCGCCGGCCCACGAGGGTTAAGCCTGACTGAGAGAAAAGCCGGCCACCGTTCCTCGGTCTTCGTAGCCCGTGACATTCGTGACCTTGTGCCGGACAGCTCAGCGGTGGCCTGCAGGCAGCGTAGAGTGTGATGACTCCTGAGGATGACCAGGCGATGCGCGAAAAAAACCCGCAGAATGGTGAGTTAGCCAAAAGCAGTGTCTCCTAAATGCGCTTTGATGAAAACAGCGGCAAGAACGTATATCAGACGATGTGGATGACTGAACTCCAGAAAAGGGGGGCTGCTGGGAACACGAAAGAAGATTGGTTAAGTGAGGCAAGTGAATGTAAATCAAATTGCCTGAAATTAAATCCAATTAAATAATATCTATTTTTTCTTGAGAGATTCAGAGAGCGAGAGAACGGGAAAAGCTGCACATTTGCTTCTTAAATGATTCCAACACCCTCCATTTTCGTTTGTGCCGTACGGTTTTGAAATACGCAATAGTTGGACACAGTATCTGGAGTACACACAGCTTTACGCAAACAAGTATTTTCCTACGTGAAAAGAAAAAAAAACAGGGAAAAGTTACGCGTGATATAGTCAATAAAATAAATAACACATTTCAGGAAAGTATTGCCAATGCCAAACATACATGCCTATATTTATATACATTCATATATCGATATCCACACAACACACATACAGACACACACACACTTTACATAATACATATATAATATATATATATATATATATATATATATCTATATATATATAGTAAGGAAAGAGGGGCTCGTTGAGGAAATACAGAAAATAGGGCAGAGTCTACAACGCCAAAGGAGGCATAGGGGTGTGGTTAGGCTCTTTTCTTTTTCTACGGTTTGAGAAACATTTTTGTTAATACAGAAGAAAGAAAGATAGGGAAGAAAAACACGCGCCCAGTGGGGATCCGAACCCACAACCTCCATAACTGGTCGAATGCCTTACCAATTCGGCTATCTGGGCGACTGTGTTCTCTTCACTTTCTGAGGGTATTTATATTTACTAGAAGTGTATCTGACGCTGAGGGTGGTAGCCAGCGCCACGGCCTCTCTGGGATCCACCTTCTTTCCCACGTAATTCGCGCAGCAGCGCCTAATCCTCCCTAGTAGTACGTGGCCTCGGAGAAACGTGGCATTAATCAATGGCCAACGAGTAGGGGGAAAACATGTTTTTGGCTGACGTCGCGAACGCTGATGAGGTCATTTTTGCCGCGGCAGAAGGTCCGGGCAGCCGCGCGCCGGCCCCTGGAACCGACGCTCGCCCATCTTTCGCGTCTGCCTACGGTCGCTGCCTCATGGGCGGCTCGGCAATGGAAAGAAAGAAAGTTGGAGAAAAACACGCGCCGGGTGGGGATGACGCAAAGGGCACGCCGCCGATTACGTCGTTTGTTATGGTGCGAATGAAATTGTTATATTGAAGAAAAAACCATGTATTCGGTATCCAGGTTTTCTGGTGTGATGTTGTGCTTTGTGGCGATAATAATTGGAGTGTTACGCAAAGGGGACTTTTTGCTATGCATTTATTCAAATTCATATGAGGGGTCTTTGAGTCGAAGTCATGAAAACACATTTACTACACCCATATATTGCAGATACATTTATGTACACAGTATTGACTAAGCAAAAATATAACATATGCAAATTTAGCATTCAATATTTACAATAGGGAACAAACGTGCTACATACACCTTTACAATAACACGGTTAGGAGGGCTAGTTGGTATTCTGAATTCATGGTTGTAAGCTTTTCGGCTGGTACTTTACACGGTCGACAGGTACAGGTCCTCGAGTCCCTTTTTGTAGGTCTCCGCCTAGAAGTTTGGCGCAAAGTTACAGCCATGAATACCATTAGGTACACATACTTGATTACGAAAGAAAAACTTCGACGGTTCTAGTGCGTTACACAGAATTTTTTTTTTCGCCAAGCCTCTACGGGAGAAGAAAAGAACTTGAAGCCTGTATACTATTTCTTTCTTGGGCTCACTCGAGACAGCAATGTTCTTTAGCCATTAAAACTGATTCGTTTCAGTTCAGAGAAACAATAATTGGGAATCTATAACTAAAAGAAAGCAGGCACACGTATGCTTCAAATTCAAGCCCTTCCTTTCGGGCGAGTTAACGCAAATCTGAAAGAAAGCGTTGACCAGCCCATTAATTTCCATACACTTCCAAGAAATCTATGCTACACCAAGAAAATGCAGCCATAAAAATCTGTTGCAACACAATGACTGCACTGTAGACACTCTTTGATGGATTATATTTACTACAAAAACAATGCCCAACCATGTGCACGTCGTAGAACACAGAACACAACTCGAACGCACACCGTCTTTTCTTTTATGGCGCGTGAATTAACAGTCTGCTTACGCGGGGGGGAGAAAGCGGGGGGGGGGGGTGAGAAGACACCCAGAAAAAACAAGAAGCTTTCTGTATTTTAAGAAGCCGCAGATATCGCCAGGTTGTTTACAAGCTACCCTCTAACCGTGGCTGGGCAGCGCCTCTTATCTCATCCTGTCCGATACGGCCTTACCATTATAACTTCAGAACTCTGGAACACTAAACCCATTCGCGATAAGATAACAAGGCGCGGGCGCGCAGTTTAGATTGAACAGCACAAGCGGCAATGCTACTTGGTTTTTATTTATTTGTTTTTTAATGAGCGAAACGCTTGCGATGGAGGCTGCAGACAACGCATGTATTCGGTTGGCCTTCCACTGCTTCATGTGAAAATCGACTTGCATTGAACACAGCGGTGCTACGTCCGATTTTTCGGAGCACTGAAGCACGCTTGGCAGTAGTTTCGCCGCAAATATACGTTTTGGAGCAGACGGGAGGAAAAAAATGTAGGCGCAGCACTCCACGCCCATCAATCGATGTGGTAGTATGTACGCCATGAAAGGCAAGAAGCGCGTACAGTTGAGCTTGCCTTCTTTGTGTTAAGGTGCGTCACAAGTGACATGCTTGAAGGGTTGAGGAGGTCACCGGAGGAAACCCAATGAATGCACATGGCCTCTGTGCACTGTTTGAGCTTGACAGGTCAATGGGCTAGGTGCCAAGCCGCTACGTGCCAACCAAAGATATATTGGCATGTGCTATCAACATGGACCGCATGGTCTGGTGGTCCCTTTAATCAGAAAAAAGGCCTTCGATTGCCACCACAAATATCCCGCGTACCATTTTCATGCCAAGGCTTTAATTACCTGTCCAGGCCAAGTCCTAGAATTCACTGTACATGCATTCACCGAGTGTGCTCTACCCTCTGCTTGCCTCTTCCGCACCTTTAGCCTTTTTTGAAAGGTCATACGTGCCTTACTGCTGAGTAAAATGCCTGAACTCCCTGCCGCGCTGCTTCTCACTTTATACTGCGTCTTATTGAGCGTTCCTCCTGGTTGGGAACGCAGGGTATAAGTCTATTCATTTTCTTTGGTAACATCTCATCCCTCTCTGCGGTACTTACCAATACGCGCTCAGAGCTTTATTGATGTCACCGACGTGAATACGATTCTTGTAGGCGTAGTGTCGCCTCCCAGCATTGTTTGCTTTTTCTTCTGATAGCAGGACCAGCAAGAGCCTACACTGCATCAACACCTAGCTAGACAAGCGAGAATAGCACGCTGGGTGTGTTTCACTCCCGTGTGTTGTCACGAGGCGGTCCGGATAGTTGTTATTCAGGCGATCCCGGACGGGGTCCCGCCTGACGAGGGAGGACTGCCGCGCCTCAAGATTCGTGCGTCACACTGGTGCCCCCTACCCGGGTCACTGCTCACAAATAAAACCCTCCCTGATCTTTGAGATGGCGGAGGGCTGTCTTGTGGGTAGAATACGATATGATAAAATTAGAACGCGAAAGTTTAGGCAGATTGGTGGCTCGCTCTCTTTTCGCGCAACGCAAAGCATTCAGCCCCATTTGAAATGGACTGGCACCATTAGCTGACACCGACCCCTGCACGCCCGGGTCCGTAAACCCGTTGAAAAACCCGAGGCAGTCGAAACAATTTTGTAGCCCTCCACTAAAGCACGCTTCATGCGCCCGGGGCAGATTTGGTTTGAAATATTTCCCATCGTATCGGCTCAGACAACTTGCGCCGTGAGTAACTGTTGCAAGATAAAAGGCGGAACATACAATTCGCAACCCGTGGCTTCTCTTGCAGTGGCTAATGAGCTAGCTTGCGCCAAACTGACAGATAAATCCTCGCGATGGTGGGCCATCCTGTGATACTGTCTGACGTCTCTTCTCGTTACCGCCAAATAGGCTGTTTAGCAAGATCAAAACGAAATGAAAATGAAAGGTGCCAGCTCGTGTCTACTCTTTTTTATTAGTTTTTTTTCTTGGAAGAGATTTGGGGGATCAAACGCTGACAGTCCTTTCTTTTCTAGCTTCGGAGTGAATCCCCCGTCGGGAATCCCGGGCTCCGGTCAGAAGGAGAAAGTAATGAGTTCCGAAGTAGGTAACAGTTGTACTTTGGTGATTGGGAGATTACACACACCCAGATAATTATATGTGGTCTCAATACTCTGTGATTACAGTGAATGTAGTACAAAACAAAAAAAGAAAGGTGCTCCTGGCACATGGTCAGCACGACAGTGCTGTATCTTCTCAAGCCATTTGCGTACCGGGCAGTTTCATCAAGGAATGAATATGAAAGCTGGAGTTATGATGACGCACTAACAGTTAGGTATTACTTTTTTGTGTGCGCCAATTCGCCTTGCCGTGGCCAACAGAAGTTAAAATACCTCAAATAAATGTATCAGATATGCCCGCCTCTACCTGGTTTGTGTGCGGAAAATGTGGCGACACTGAAGTAGCTTTAAGTCAGGCGTAAAAGAGTAAACCTGTGGGTGCGTGAACGCCCCTGCTATTCACAAATATGCGGCGGGGATGCACTACTAAAACTACGACATTAAAAAGCCCGAGAAATGATGAGCACTGCAAAGAAGGGTTACGCCTGGGCATTATTTTCACCTTCAGTAGAAAAGGCGTTAATGGAGCCAATGATTTCGTGCTCGGTAGGGCAATTCTTTACCCACGAAACCACTAAAGTGGCCACCTTCCACCAACAAAGCATTCCTTCAATGCGTTTAGTGAGCACCACAGAGGTACCTAGAGATTTGTGGGTATCATTCGAAGTAGACAGTTGAGCTATGCCATTACATAAAACATCCACATGGCTTCGGGACAACCATTTCTTTACATAAAGGCTCCATTACTTATAACAGGACTTTTGTGAAAAAAAGAAGATATATCCTCGGATTGAGACGTAAACACAAGCAGAAGACGGAGGCAAAGTTGATGAATTCACACAGAGGTGGGAATCGACTTAATGCGAGCCTTTGTCGCCGCGTATCTCTTGTGAAAGGAATTTGTTATGGCATTTTCAGGTTATTATGCTCGGCGTAGTTCCTGATTTTCAGAACGGGGCACAGTGTTGAGTGAGTCGGCAAATACGGGACGTAGGCAGACTCGTTCAACGCCTCAGTTTCGGTGGCGAGTACACCACCAGCATCAAGCGCAGGAAACGTGGAAGACGGATGAACCGGGGCTTATCCCAGGTTCCCCTCACCGCAGGTCTCTTCACTGGCCGTATCCTCGGTCGAGGTACGGGGTGGCCAGCGTTAGCCCTGCCACTTCCTCGACGCCCTCAGGCCATTCGCTTTCTTGGCCAAGCAGGCGCGATAGGCAGAGGCCAGCTTTATCCGGCGTAACATAAAACTCAGTGGAACATTCAGGCAGAAAACAGCGGAAGCAACAGCAGCAGCCCCCAAAAATTCAGAGCGAAAGACAGCTCCGCATAAAAGAGAGCCTGCTGGTGAAGCGAAGCCGTTTTTTGCGAATCGGTGCAGAGCAGCCTGTCGGTATGCCAACTTCCTGCCGCCGGTACGGAAGTCTTCACAGAAAAGGGGTAACTCTACTCAGGATGGTGTCACTGAAAAACACGTGAATGATGTGACGATTGCATGAAAAGAGCACAGATGCACGGCCCTAAGGAGAATTTGCGCGTCGGTTTAAAATGATGGCTATGAGTTATGAAGCCTTCTAGTACCTATGTAAGACATTGAGACATGTGCCGGGTACTAGCCGACAGAAGATAACGGTAGCACGCTCGCACTCGGGGAAGGTGCCAGAAGTGGAAGTAGAATAGGATAACTTATTTATTGACCAAAAGCATTTTTTTATTGATTGACCAAAACATTGATTGATCGAAAGCAAGCATTTATTGACCGAAAAGGCAAGATATCTGGAATAGCAACAAAGCATACCGGACAAAGAAACTGCATTCCAGCATGGAGGGTGACGACGTTCTTGCACACAACTCCCGTGGCAGCTAATGTTTAAGGCTAAGCTTCAGTAGCCGTATATGGCAAGGGTGACGTCATAACGACTGTTAAGACGTGAAAAGTTTTTTGTTCCTTTCAGTCCTTCCTTCCTCGAGTCCTTAATTCCTTCCTTCCTTGCGACTTTCGGGGAGGGAGGGAGTTCGGGAGGGATGGCGGGAGGGCTTTTTCGGGGAGGGCTTTCTTTCTTTCTTTCTTTCAGGAGGAGGAGGGAGTTTTTCTTTTTTTCGGTTTCTTCGTCCTTCCTCCTTCCTTCCTTCTTTCCTTCCCTTCCTTCTTCCTTCTTTCCTTCGTTTCCTTCCTTCCTACCTTATTCTTTCCGTTTTCTCTTTCTTCTTCTTTTTTTCTCTTCCTTACTTTTGTTCTTTTGAGGGGACTTGGCTATGATTAGAGGGAGCTAAAGCTTGTCCAGGCTTTACAGCGAACGAATGAAGCAGCATTGCATTCAGGAAATGACATAGTGATAACAGTTTTAACGCAAATAAAATAGTGGTGTGGACTAGCTTCTTCCGGAATCTGATTGTACCCAACACTTAAAAAGCATGCCAGGGCTCCCAAGATTACCGTAGACGCGGAAAACGAAAACCCTTTGCTGAGGCGGCACATTAGTCTGTTAGATGGTATGCGCTCGGTGTAGTTAGAGAAGGGCAAAATCAAGCGGCAACGGACGTAGCAGTTGCGTAGTTGAAACAACCAAATGCATTTGCAACAGCTGGTAGGATACATTAGTAGGTTAGTACAGTGCTCTGCAAGCACGTAAAAAAGAGTTACACCAAATGTTCAGCGAACGCCATTTTCGGTGTAAGTAGTTTTCGCTGTAATTTACTGCCGGAAGATTGCTCCCATCTTCCAGCATTTGCAAGAGCAAACGGAGGCAGTACAGCGTGCCGTATGGCCACAACTATGGCGGAGGAGGGCGTTGCGTGCTTGATGGCCCCCATGTATGCGGCGATTTATAACCTGCCGCTGTATATGAGTGCCTTCCGGCACGTGCTGACAACGGCGGGAGTGGAACGCTTCGTTGTACTAGAAACGCCTGCCCCACGCGTATGCCTGCCGTTGGCCCTTTGCAAATGCAATAAAGCCCTCTCGGTCGTCACAGCTGGACGAAGGTAGAGATTTCTCTTTTTTTAGTTCAGGTTACAAAGAGAAAAGTGAACGAAGGTGCAAATGGTGATTATCAGTGTTTTACAAGTAAGAAGTTCGGGATAAATTATTATGAAAAATAGGCTCTTTTGGAGCATTAGTACTTGCCGTTATGCCCCTTCTTCTAGCGATTAATATTTAACTTTTCTAGCATGTTGAATTCATTAAACCTCATAAGATCGATGCCTGACAGTGCGGCAGGGACGATTTCATTAAAATTGTCGGCTGAAGCTTCTGTCTCCAGGAGTAGAGTTAAAAATTTAGTATATTATAGGTACACTTCAGAAAAAATAACAAATTTAGCGCACATCTTGTGCACCCGCAAATGTAAGTCGGCCTTCAAACATGAAGAAAGAAATTGTTCGGAGCGATAAGGTTTTCGGTGCTTGAATAAGCACAAGTCTCCCCGCCACTATTTTTGTATTAGCACAGTCAGTTTCCAGCAATACGGAGTTCATTTTCGCCATTTTCTGAAACTCGTAGGCCCTGCAGCGTAAACGATACATAACAGTGAGTAACCACCTCCAACCCTTCTTTTGTTGTTGTAAGCTTCTTAATAATTACTTTAGTTATCGCACATGCTGACTTGCACCATCGTTTACGGTAATCGCTTATAGACAAGGCTAGGTTGATCGTTCGGTGCATTGTGCAAGGCAAAAAACATTGGCGCCGCTTTACTAGTAGTGCAAGGCTGGAGAAACGGCAGAGCTGAGGGTTCGACCTAGCTTCTCCCAGCACTGACAGCGGATCCCCAGGAGAGAGGGAGCAGCCGAACCCCAGTAGTGGAAAGCCGTTTTGGACGGCACGGTACTGTAAAGTCCATTACACAATGTACAGGGTTTTACTCAGTAGCAATCATCGTCATCACTTTCATCGTTGTCTTACGACGGCACAGCCACGGAAAGAAATCCTCTCGTAGCACGCCCTCGCTCGGCAGACCTCCACTTCTTCGTCAGCTGGTACGCTGGCCGTCTCTACGCGCATATTGTGAAAGGATGGCCTGACGAAATCGTCGTCATGGTCGTTGGCACGGCAAACCCGTGGCGCGCCGGTCGCTACGCGACGATGATGACGAAGGCGGGGGCTTCTCATGTGGCTTACGCGCACGCGCAAGCCTGCACGACGCTGGGCGCTCTCCGCGACGCAGGCGCGTACGTGCGCTCAATTTTTAAAACAAAGCTTTTTACCTCTACCCCGCAAGCGTTCTTTTGCGAGCGTTGGTGTCAACAGAAAACTGCCACAAAAAATAAAAGAAGTTACGGGCACAGCCAGGAATCAAACCTGGAACAAATAGAGTAACGAAGCGAGAGCCCGTTGTCTTGCCGATTGAGATACGAACCCACGCGGGAAGGGAGGTGGTCCACTCACCAAGCACATCTACGGGTTTACCTCTGCATTCTCGCTGAATGCCACGTGATAGCGTAACGCGACCTCTTGCGCCGCTGTGCGCTCCACCCAGGGCAAGTATAGCGGCCATGTGGGCACCTTGCGCATGCGCAAGGACTTACAAAAATTAAAGGAGGCTCACACCAACGCATGACATCTCACTTCTAGTACGCCAATGTGCTAAAGCCTGTGGCCTCCAGTGTTCTCCGCAAAAATCAGAGATCCTTATTGTCCGCCCCCACGCCAAACGCCACATCAAGGAAGACATCCAAATACTCCTTGACAGCCAGGCCATCATTCCCAGTCCCACAATCAAGATTCTGAGTCTACATCTCCAGGCCAACACCAAGAGTGACGCAGCGCCTCATAGACAGTATCAATCAAATTACGCACATGATGAGGAGAGATGCCACCAAAACGCGCGGCCTCAAGAAGACGATACTTTTTATTTATTTATCTATATATTTATTTGTGCTACCCTCAGGGCCCGAGGGCGTTACAGAGGGGAGTGGGAAATACACAATAATACAGACAAAAACAGCAAAACAACAATAAACATTACAAATAACAGCTTGTTATGAAAACAGGTTGGTTATGGCTGAGCGAAAAGCAATCACATTGCCGATTTCAGCTACGGACCGAGGAAGGCGATTGCACAAGTGCTGGGGACAAAGGAATCCTGAAACAGGTTTGTGCGACCCGATGGAACGTGAACTTTGTGCTGATGATCGATCCGGGACGACGTGTAAGATGGACTGGACAATAGCCTGCTTCTGAGGATGGCATTGCAATGATAAATCTTATGGAACAAGCATAAACGAAACTCTTTTCTGCGATTTTCAAGAAGAGGCAAAGATACCCTTGCTTTCATAGTTGTAACACTGGATGTGCGGTGATAATTTGAAAGTATGAAACGCGAAGCTCGATTTTGTACGCTTTCTAACTCAGAACAGAGGGACGCCGTGTTCGGATCCCAAACAGTGGCCGCATACTCCAGTTTTGGACGAACTATAATGTTTTATAGAGAAGCAATTTCAAAGAAGAAGTAGCCTGATTAAAGTTTCTCCGGAGATACCCTAAGGTACGATTGGCGTTGTTAACAACATAATTGATGTGAGTTTTCCAGGACAGGGTAGATGATATGTGCACGCCTAGGTATTTATAGGACAGGACATCTTCAAGAGGAATATTGTTAATAGAGTAAGAGAATGCTTGGGTCTTACTTCGAGAAACGCGCATGCTTTTACACTTATTAATATTGAATTTCATTTGCCAGACCTCGCACCACTGCAAAACACGGTCAAGATCAGATTGAAGTGCTATAGCGTCAGAATCACTGGAAATTTCCCTGTAGATTACACAATCGTCGGCGAAAAGGCTGAGAGATGAAGAAATATTACTTTGTAAATCATTTATGTATATTAAAAACAACAGTGGTCCCAAAACGAAACCTTGTGGAACCCCTGAATTAACTGGAGAAAAAGCCGAATTAGTGCCATTAACATTTACAAATTGATAAGTGTTAGTCAGGAAACAGTGTAACCATGGAAGTGCGTTTGGGTCTAGGTTCAGATTCGAAAGTTTGAAAAGCATTAATTCGTGAGGGACTGTATCAAACGCTTTAGCAAAATCGAGGAATATGCAGTCTGTGATTGAACCGCGATCAAGAACAGTATGAAGATCATGCGTAAAGCATATTAGCTGTGTTTCACACGAAAAAGATTTTCGGAACCCATGTTGAAACTTAGTGAAAAATGAATTACTTTCCAAGAAAGTTACAATATGAGAATAAATGACGTGTTCCATTGTCTTACAGCACAGGCTGGTTAATGACACCGGTCGATAATTATTCGGAGAATGTCTGTCGCCAGACTTGTGCAGCGGGACCACCTTCCCGACCTTCCATTCATCGGGAATACAGGATGTTTCAAGTGACTGTGCAAAAAGATTGGTCAAGATAATAGAACAGTACACTTTAGTATTAGCCAAAAACTTTGAGTTTATATTATCAACACCACATGATGAGGAAATTCTCAGTTTACCAATTAAACACTCAACGCCATAATTATCAAAAACAATCGGTTCCATGAAACATGCATGAGGACTTTCGTAATCAGGGTAGCAGTTGAAATTATTACAAGTAGAAAATGCAGAAGAAAACACAGCATTAAAAACATTGGCACACTCTTCAGCAGGAACTACTGAATCATCTTGATATTTAAGCGTTACAGCTACATTAGTGCTTTTATTAACGATGTTCCAGAATTGTTTGGGGTTATTTATTAGCATATTGGGTAGTGTTTTATTAAAGAACGTGTGCTTTGCATCTTTCAGCGCCTCTTTATATTGGGTAGCTGCAGCTCGATAAGAACCCAGCGTGTTTTACGGTTGGAAATTTTGGCTGAGTGAAACAGGCGCTTTTTCTTGTTGCGCAGGGTTTTTAGACTTATTAAACCATGGTTCCTGGTTACTAGAGATAACCGTCCTAACCGGAACAAACTTTTCTATTAGAGAGGCCAACCTTCTCGCCTAAACAAAACCCAGTATCGGTTAACAGAACGCTGCGAAAATCAATCAAGTAACTGTCTAAAAAAACACCAAAGTTCTCTATTCATGGGAACTGAAATCAGCCTTTTGTTAATCTCTAATTTTTTCGGATGGGTTGAACGGGAATGTACGGGAAAATCAAGAGTGAAATGTAACAGTGAATGATCACTTAATCCGGCTAAATGAGATATCGGAGACACATTTTCCGGCAAAGTAGTAGTACAAGGTCTAGAGTACTTGATGTCGTCGGTGTAATGCGGGTTGCTTGAGTGACAAGCTGACACAGATTGAAATCGGCACACAAACGAAGAAAACTCTCGCACTCACTCGAAAAAATGCTACATTGGGAGGTACGTTGGAGCAAACGATTATGGGGATAAGTAAAGTCCCGACTAAAATAAAAGGAACAGTAGGAAAGCGTACGACAATGTTATTAAGAGCGTCATGCAGTTCATCAATAATGTGGATTGTGGATGACGGTGGGCGATAACAAACACCCAAAATAAATTTCCTAAAGTACATGTCTATTTCCACCAAAGAATTTCCAAATCACTAGCAGTATGGACAGCAAAAGAACTGAACTTATCCGCAACTGCGATCAAAACGCCTCCGCCACACCTTTGTCCTCTGTCACGACAATGAACATTGAAACTTTTGCTGCAGCTTAAAATTTCACTGTTACTTACTTTCGAAGACAGCCAAGCTTCCGTTAAATTACGATATCGGCATCACATGAATCAATGACGGAGTTGAGATCTTCGCGTTTCGGGCACAACACTTCTTATGTTCGTAAAAAGAAAAGAGAGCTGTTTGCCTTTGCGCATTGCGCTTGGCCACTGCCCCTCACTGATCGCTATCGTTCCTCCAGAGCTGCCGATGAACCAGTTTCATTATCAGGCTTAAAGGTTGACGTAGATTGCGCGTTGTGGGAAAGATGTTCATACACTTTCTTATCGGTATGGCTGTACCCATAGCATTTGTCATTCATGTGAAGTGTTTTGTATCGTAGTTTGAATGCGGACTTGCTCATTTTGCCGAATTCAACGAGTGTTTTTCTTGCTTGACGCGTTGCAAACGAATAACCTTCACTAATGCTCACACTTTCGTTCTTAAGTTTTGCACTTGAAAGCAATACCATCTGTTTCAACTTGAAAGAGGAAAATTTTACAACCACCGGCCTTTCTTTATCATCAGAAAATACACCAATTGTATGGGCCCCTTGTATCATGTCTTTAGAAACCGGTAGCTTCAATGTCTCAGAAATTAGATAAGAACTTTATTTTTCGTATCCTCCCACTTTTCCCAATGGCTCATGCTTGTAAGACATAAAACAAAAGATTTTCTCGTCGCATTCTATCCTCAAGTTCGGATTGATCGTCAATTAATCTCGCACTTTCTTTACAGAGATTATCTGTTAGCTGCCTTAAGTGCGACAGTTCCTGCTGTAAATCGTCAATGCCGGATGCTTTAGATTCGACGTCCGTGAGTCGTTTACCAATATCTTTCAAACTGCCCTGGATTGCTTCCTGATTTTTCTTTGCCGCATTTACACTTTCTATCAGACTTACCTGACCTTTTTCCATTTTTTCTGTGCGGTCATTAACACGTTGCAACATGGTGAATATCTGATCGAGCTGTGTTTGTTCAGTATCGCCGGTACATTCTGTGAACGGCGTGGTTGGACCGGGGTTGAGCTCGATGTCACTGACAACAACAAGAGCTCTCTACCTAACGTCAAAACACTGACACAACCAAAGAAAAATATCACTCCAGGGCGTGGGGAGGCAGCAGCAAGCAAACATTGTTGGATTTTTTGGTGTGTAAGGAGGCAGTATTACTAACCTGCGTAAAAAGACGCACGTCTCTTAGAAGCCGCATCACAATGCCGCTCCCACGCCCACTGAAGTGACGAAGGCTCAGCCCGCCGTTTTTATCCCAATCCTGCGTTGATGACAGTGGCGATTCGGTCGCCTTGTTGAAGCGAGGAAAGTTCCAGCGCTGTTGCCGCCGAGGCACGGGGGTGAAGCCGAACTCGTCATGATGCGGCGCTGACCGGATCCCAAGATTGCGCTCAGGCGTTGAAACTGCGCAGAACTGAAGCCACGCAGTCACCTGCGTAAACAGACGCACGTCTCTTAGAAGCACGTGTCTTTTGATTAATTCAAGCTTTTGTCCTCTTAGGTCACCCCTGTCTTCTTCTCGCTAAGGAGGACGTAAACATTCTTGATATAATGATGTCAGTACAAAGGCGGTTGAGCAGGCCATTGGTCTTTCCACGAGGGCGTCCACGAAGAGGCTGCTTAGGATGGGGCTCCATAACACGGTGGAAGATCTGTTAGAGGGCCATCTGTCTAACCATAAGCTCCGATTGAGCAGACCTGCAGTGGGCCGCCGCATCCTTCACCAAATTGGCTGGGCAGCATAAAATGTCACACCGCATGATGTCACACCCGGACTCTTGGTGACAAGAACTAAACAGGCTCCCTTTGCTTAGAAAAATGAACCCTTCACACGACGATGGTCAGTGACAAGAACGGGCTCAAGTGGTCGACACCACCCTCGGCGGGGATCGCTCAGTTATCTACACAGACGCCTCCCAACCTCGATGGTAGCAATACGCCATCGTCGTAGCTACCAACAGCCAACCTCCTTGCGTGTGCCTCACTCTAGACCCAAGACATGACGGCAGCAGAAAAGGCAGCCATCGCCTTGGCTTTTACTCAACCAGGGGTTGGAAAGGTAGTCACCGATTCCCAACAATCCTACCGGAATTACCAGTCGGGGTGGATTTCTCGAGCTTCCCTGCGTGTGCTAAAAAACCACTCCCCAACCGGTTCCATTCAGCCCATTTTCCATGGAGGGCAACGAATAAGCGCACCAACAAGCCAGCGCTTTTACCCCCAAGACTATGGAGCTGCACGAAGACAGTCAACCGCTTGTCACGTTCAGGGACATAACCCAGCATTATCGCCTTCAGTGACAGACCCTACCCTCACCTTACCCTGACCTTTCCAGAGAACAAACTACCCTACGGCTCATACAATGCGGCGCCCTCCCACCCCCGTCGCGTCTTCACTTATTGCACCCGATTCGCTACGGCGCTTAATGTAAATTTTGCTCAGAAGTAGGAACACTTCGCCACATAATCGGGGTGTGCGACTTTAGCCTTGAGCACCCTCCTCTCTACCCGTCAACTACCCAACAAGAGCAATGGGAGAGGCTGCTGTCCAGCCCCTCTCTGCCTACCAAGCTTCAGCTGGTGGACAGAGCACAGGCGGCGCGGACTGCATATGGGCTCCAGTGAAGGAACCACTCCCCTGTGCCGCCCTCTGGGCCTTTCAGGAATCTGAATAAAGTATTTCCCCTCCTCCTTCTCCTCCGTCTCTGCCGCCGATCTCGTCGCCTCCGTAGGCAGCGGCAGAGACAGGGAAGTGACATCGTGTAACAGCGGGTTTGAGCTCCCTTTAATTTTATAAAACAAGAGTTTCCATTCATGTGCTACACTAATACAACTCAACCAACCACCGTTCATGCATCATGCATTGATTTAACCTTAGCAAAGAATATATGTTTGACGTAATAAAGGGTATGGTTAAGTGCATTTTAATTGTCTCTGGTTTCACTAATTGTAGAGCTCCGTGAGTAAATTTAGGTGACGTAACATGGGTAATCGTGGTGGGTAGTGTTTACGGCTTTGCTTTCCAAACACATTCGCCGGTTGGATTGGCGCGAATTTTTTTCAAGCCTGCCTAGTCCCCATGGAGTAATCTTGCGATACAGCAATATTTTAGTTTTTAAAGCAGCGCGAAATGAAGCTATTACTGCCAATTTTTCTGAATAATCAAATATTTTGAATGTTTTCGGTCAGCCAAAGGATTACACAATCGGTAAAACGCCACTAAAAACCATCGCTAGAGCACGACATAAAAGGAAGGAAAGACAAACAAACAATGCTTGTAGCATCATACATTATCTAGCCCGTCTCAGTTCACTTGTTTAGTTCTTTACAATCTGAAATAACTGTATATATGTTGTCTTCTGCACCATTTCAAAATGCTCCAGTGACATATTGACGCATGGTCTCCCCACAATTTCCCACCAAGTTATCAATTGTTCAATGCAAAATGTATAAAAAAAGGTGCTTGCGCAGCCTTAAAATACACATGCAAACAAAATGACCTCATTTTTACCGTCAAATTTTGCGTTAACAACACAAGTCGACGTACTAACATTGGCAAGAAATTTGAACGAACTCTCAGTATTGAACTAAGGAACTGCAGCAAATCACTTCATGCTTACATGTTCTTCCTTTTCATCCGCTTTTGTATGCGACATTAAGTGGTAAATTTTATACCTAACTTGGAAACTGCATTAGCATTACCACTTCTTTATTCCCGCCCTCGGCGGCCGCTTTTCTGGTGGAGGAGAAAAGCGAAAACGCCGGTGTGTTGGAGATTCCGGCGCACGTTAAAGTTACCCAGGTGGTCAAAATTAATACGGGCCCTCCACTACGGCGCGCCTCATCGCATGTGTAGCGGCGGCGCGTAAACCACCGCAATCAATCACTCAATCATGGTCACCACTGTCGCTACTCAGTCGTCTTCTACGAGGGACCTCCCGTATAATACAATAGCATTAGTACTACTAGCTGGGGCCACGGAGTAGGAACAAGACGGGGAGGGGAACAACGGTTAGTAGGGCAGCAAGATAACGACACAAGCACTTGGCACAGGTTAAGCTTGCGGCACCTGTTGCTGTTGAAGCCACAGCGCGGTCGCAGTGGTGTGCATTTCGCTGCGCAGCCACGCAGTGAATTGTGGCGGCTTTGATTCCGTCAATGGGCCGCTATTATCTCCTTCGCCGCCGCAGCAGCGGAGCTGCGAAGTCGTGTTGGCTTCCATGGTGACGCCATGTGGTTGCTCGCTCGCACGTGCCGCACTGGGAGTTTCGCCTCCAATACATTCCTGCTCCGTGACTGACGCTAAGTATGGGAAATATCTGGATGTGTCCAACCGGCGGCCTCCTCAGCCGATAGATCACCTGTTGGCCATGGCACCAATCTTGGCCACCTGCGCGACGCTGAGTTCTGTGTCCAGTTCAGAGCTGAGCTGTGTAGCCTCCCACAGCGAGGGAGAATTTGTATAGAAAGGGGTGCGCGGCGGAGGAAGATGACTTGCCGGGGTCGCAGGGTCATCCAAGTGTGTTCGAGGGGCCGTTACCAATGTATAAGCGAAGACCCATTCCTGTAATTATTTTCTGTTGCAAGCCGTTACATTAGGTGAAACAGCGACATTTGAACGTGCGAGCACTTTACCTTTAGTAAGTGATGATGCACTACTCGAACGTTCCTTCCCTGGACGATCTGCCACGATTTTGCTGCACTGATTGGAAACGACAAGCAACAGCTGCAATCTTCCCACACCGGTTCTCTTTAAAGTGAGAGCTTTACTACGCTACAGGTTCCGAGGTCATGCAATGACCTTCATCTGCCGGCGCGCAAGCTGCGCCTTTCCTTCTCATCGCTTCTCGTGCTCGGAGCTTCGCCGCTACGATACCACGGGGTTTGTCGAGGGGAAACGGCTGCTTCTCCTGCGCATTATTGCCGAGCGGCGGCTCGGTCGTCGATGCGTGCGGTTCAGCACAAGTAAAGCACGAAGACCATGCTTTGCCGGCGCTGAGTCCCTCAGTATCGTCCTCGGTGGCGTGCCAGCTGCACTGTCTGTGCGCACCCTTTAGCAGAAGTAAACGAATGGATACAATCATCTGGTAGACATTGCTGGACGTAAGACTGCCAAATCTCAACCACAGACAAACTTTTACAAAACACTCTGTGTATTGTCTTTGCTTTCGCTCGTCGTCACAAGGATTAAAGGTTGGTAAAGCCGACTCATTTTTGTTTGGGCTCGAAAAATTTGCGTGCGCAGTTTGAAAGGGAGCATTAGAATGTTCTCGTTATGTGCGACGGACTCGTTCCAAATGGCATGGGCTACGCACCCAAGGGCAAACCTTCACACGAGCCCCCAGGCCGCGGAAGAGAAGCAGGAAGCGAATTTAAATGATGATCAGTAGCGGGCCCTGTTGACCCTCAACCCGATTCGGAATTTAAAATGAAAATTTGGAAAGACGGTAGTAGTTTCGCCCAGACGCTCTTCTCGCCAGCCTGGCTTAGCCAGATATCTATATTCAGAATAGATAACGCTGGAATGCTTCTATATGAAGCGAGCACGCATGCAAGTCATCTGCAGAGATCGAGGCGATCACAAAGTCGAAACGCGGCAGTGGTGAATGGGCGCCTCACTCGGCTTCGCGTTGAATTATCTTACTCCATGCGTGCCATCCTATTGAAATAGCCCATCGCAAAAATAAGCACAACGACAGAACTTTAGCAACAGAGTAGGCAAATAAAATAAACATTTAGTAAAATGCATCGGCGATGACTGCCAGTGTTTTGCTATAAACATTCCTTTCACATTGTGACAAATTTTTTTGACAGGATTTATGAAATTAGGCCACCGCTTCATCTACGCCGGCTATTTTTTAGTTGCGACGCTGAGAGCATCTCTTGTCGGCGGCCCTGTCCTTCCTGCGTGCGTCCGTTGTTGTTCGCGTGCGTCCGTTGTTGTTGTCCGCGTGCGCCGTTGTTGTTGTCCGCAGCCACTCTCCCCCTCTCCTCTCCGATAGCGAACACTCTCTCGCGAGGGGCATTGGATTGATTGGATTGGATGATTGGATTGGATTGGCTTGGCTTGGCTTGGCTTGGCTTGGCTTGTCTTGGCTTGACTTGGATTGGATTGTTCGTGTTGTCATGTTGTCATTGGATTTGGATTGGATTGGATTAAAGTGGATTGTGTTGGATTTTGTTGCGTCATAGCCGCGGCACTCTCTCTCTCCGCGGTCTCCTTTCCTTCGGGCGCGCTGCGCATATAACCGGTGTGCCGCTCTCCGGCGGCCTTTCGGTCGACGGTTGCTCTCCGCTTGCGCTTGAACCCCCCTCAGCGTCGCATCACACCAGGGTTCCCGCGAGGGGAGGTGGGCGTAATTTTTTTTCCACACGTGTTGGTTCGGAAGTCCACTTCTTCATTCGCCCTTTCCATGACAATGTGGCATCACCTCCCCTCCCTTTAGTGCCTCCGACCAAGGAGTTTTGTACTTACAGATACTGGGCCGAAATATGACGCTGACGTCTAGGGGTGCCGTGCTCCAACCAGCGTGCCGTTACGTACTGGGTAAGACCGTTGCACATGTCCTTGGCATGGTACGCCGATGAGGTCGAAATTTTCCTTTGGCTGCAAAAAACCGTAATTATTGTTTATAAAAGGCCATTTGAAGTTTTTATTGACGTAAGAGTGTTTCCTATAAAAGCCTTCGTTGTCAGGAATATTTCAAAGCTGCCCGCATCCTCAACAGAAAAAAAATTCGTTGCCCATGTCCGTGCATTTGTCTTTAGGGCCACAAGAAGGCATATGGTGCCGATCCATTCCAGGTTAAGAGAGGAATGCTTCCTGCGGCTACAGTGACTCCCATGACGGTACGCGACTGCAGGGACCAATTTCAATCTGGTGTATATTCCGATGCCTCCCCTCTATGCCTCCAACCACTCATCGACTCGCTCCTCGGTTTAGGTCAACCTCACAGCTTTCCCCGCGAAAACAGGAATGCTGATACAGGCAGACCGGTAGGGCGACATGGCGCCATCCCCCTTCCTTTCCTTCTCCAGACCCTCCCACCACTCCTTCAGCTCCCGGAACTCTCCTTCTGTCGAAGGGCAAATTGACCCTTACGGCGCTAAATGGTCAGGCAGACACAATCATACCAACAAAATTGCCCCAGCCCACACTGTAAACCTGATTTCACATTGAAGCCAAACAAGTACATGGCTGTAAGTACGACTGACCGCGACGCAGTTCAGTCTATTGCAACAAACAGAACCAGACTGCTTGTGAACTGCAATTCAGCATACTTCTCGGTTAACCAACTTACTGATGCTTGAAGAGACCAGGGTTTTATCGTAGCAGGCAAACATAGGGCTGTCCGCCTCAGGGTAGCTTTGAGATGCTACTGGAATAGCTTAGGACCTGCAGCTTCATGTTATTTGTATTCGGCTGTTAGTTATTCATAGTAGCTGCTGGGCCAAATCTTTAACTAGTTGTGTATTCGTTTCAGCCCCACAAAGTAGGAAAAGGTGTTTTGAAAGAATTTCCGCAGATTACAAGTTGTAGCCGTTTTCGGTAATCATGCTCCACCGTAGAAGCTCCTGTATTGGCAGAAGCCGCGAATTCTGATTTGTTTAGACAACTCACGGTGAAGGATTATTACGAGTAACTGAAACCCGCTGTAATGGATGGATAGCGGCACAATGCACTACGATTTCTTTCCCCGAGATAGCTACATTAGAATGAAAGCTACAGACCATTCGCGAGGATGAGGAATAAACTTTGTTTAAAAGGCGTTCACTGCGAACTACACACTTGACGCAGGTGGTTCCCGTGTTCACGGGAATCCATATGCTGGTCTCGCCGCCTGGCCCATTGTGACCAGCCGAAGCTGACCCTCCAGGGCGGGGCTGGTCAGCAAGATCCTCCATCTTTCGTTATAGGGCAAGGTGGGGCTGGTGTGGCGAAGCTCAAGGTAAGGGGCGCCCTTTGCAGACAGCTCGCGGTCTGGAAGACAATCGAGGAGACCCACTACACAGGTAAGAAGCTGGGTGCATGCATGTGTAACCAGCAAGGCCTTTCGTCAGCTTCCTGTTTTCACCCATTATATTATTTATGACTTCTTGGTGTGTATAACTTTTTGTCGCATCGCACCCAAACAGGAAAACGCCCATTATTCAGTTTAAACCCCATCACTCCCATTAAAATAGTAGCGAGATTGCTGATTTGAAGCAGCAGAGATGGAGCTCGCTTTCTCGGAAATAGAAATATCGTCACCAAAAACGCTAAAAATGGCACAAACAGCGTTATTTATAAACTTTCGTGATTGAAATGTTTGAATTTCGTGAAATGTACTTTATAAGTTTCACTCAGCTAGAATAGAAAAAAAGCAGCAACCACATTCGTTCCCAGTGTAGTTGTGTTTGCCAAAGCCTGGTTCTTTTAACCATGTACTTTACCAGCCTTTTTCACCTCACAGATTACAGATTTTTACGATACACACTGCAATTTACCAAATCCCGCATTTCTAAACAACACAATAGCCATCGCCCCAATAGCTGTGCGACGTGACCAAAAAAGAAATAAGCTTAGTTTGCGGTTGACTTTTAGTATATGTGCCTCCCGAGAGCACGTACAATTTGGTCCCTCGCCAATATCGACGGGGTATGGCCGAAAGAAACATTCCGGGTGGATTACTCCGAACGTTTTGCCGTTTTCCTATAAACATACCGCTAGGCTATTCGCAATACCGGCGTTGAGCGCAAGAGGCACGTAAGAAAATGTCCTTTCTTTTGTCTCTATCTTGACATTACTCGCTCGCTTCTTGAAATACGAGCCTCTGCTTGCATGGCAAGGTTTGGAGGGTGGTTCCCGTATCTGCCAGACTGCTTTGGCATTCCTGAGATTGCGGCCCGAATCCCAAACCAACCATCAGGAAGGAAGGCACGTCCGGTGATGCGGGAAACAAACACGTGCGAAAGCGAAAAGCGAAATGTCAGCTAATTCCGGCGGTCAATGCATTGAATGACAAGCCTGGGCAATCGCGGCTTCCAGCCCTGCCATTTCGTGGAGACATTCTTTAGGTAGTGGTGGGCATTAGAGGGAGAACGGGCGGCATCACAGATTTCGCAACTGTGGAGCGATATTTGCGTAACATACACTGGACATTGGATGGTTAGAGAAAGCTTGCTATTATATATTAAACACAGACACTCACTTTAAACACCGGCGCCTGGTTTCGATCCACGACCCTGCGGGCGGAACGCAAGGTACATGGTGCTCTACCCACTGCGCCACAAAGTCGACACAGAATGGAAGGCTACGAACGCGCCTTATATCCTTGACTCATTCAAACTACGTCAAGAAGCTGCTGATACAACGCATTCACTACCACCAACTCCCCAAACACTAAACGTTAACGCAATACACCACCCCCCCCTATGCGACGCATTTACTCGAGTCCCCCTCGCGGGGAGATGGGCCCTTTTTTTAAAACAAGGACAACTCACGTTGCGTTCTGCAAGGAGTGTATAATGCATTTTTCAAATACTGCCTGTTCGAAACAGCTTGGCTATGACGTCTTTTTAGAATTATTAAATATAGTGCACCATAGATGTTTTGTAATTTATTGCAAAAAATTTATTTATTTGAAAGCCTAGAAACAGGGTGTCGAAGTGGATGCCGCTTGGTAAATTTATCCGAGGGGCGTAAGCTCCACCGGCGATGTATACGAACGCCGATGGCCTGCGGCCGCCCCCGCTCGCGGCCATGTCATTGCTCTCTCACGCACCTTGCTGTATGAAAGCATTATGCACACCACCACAAGGAGAAAAACTGCGCGTTGGGAGTAGCTGATGGTGCCGAAAAAATTATGGATGATTCCGCTCTGTGAAGGTGTATGCCCATCTAAAGCTTTTGAACAAGGCTTAGAGGTGCGGTGTGCCATGTGCTTTTTTCACGGCACAGAATGTTTCAAAACGTAAAAGAAAATTCCCTCCTATTTAGCGCTGATGGCAGCCATTCCTAAGCAAGGCAATGCACTCAGACGCTGTTATTTTGGCTCTACTGTTATTGAAAATGGTGCTGATTCATAACTAATCTCCTCAAGATGCATTCCCAAGAAATGAGACGAAAACTGGAGGTCCAAATCATGCTTTTAATGGCGTGCGACGTACATGGTGACGGCCTGCTAATTAGCACGTTCGTTTTTCAACGCATCACACTATAAAATGGCTCGTGTTTGAAAGACACGTGGAGGCTTAAAAGTTTCTATGGACGAATAAAATACAGTAATTCCTCATTATAACAAAATCACTTTACTTGAAATATCGATTTATTCGAAATATCGTCTGGTCCCAACACAAAGGCATGCATTTTGGGCCGCATTACTCGAAGCGCACAAAGAGCTGGACCCGCTCACAGCGAAGGCGCGAGCGGAGGCGTCACCGAGTGGCGGCGACCCAGCGGCGAGTCAGGTGGCGATTTTCTCGAGCCAGTCATGCTCGATTTGCGCAATCCGACTTAAGACAAGTGGTCCAAATGCGTGGTAGGGTGATTGAATTTTGTTTCAAGACATTCGTCGATGGCGTGGACGCAACGGTGCGAGGACACTCACACTCGAAGCGTAGAATTAAAAGTGTTGTCGAAAGCGGGGCACCGAAAAACTGGTTTTGCAAACTTCACGGTCGCACACCGCGAGAAAAAAGTGCCCAGACATCATGCAAAGCCCCTAGTGCAAAACCGGTCAGTTTTTCTTATTGCGCTGTGTACCCACAATGAGCGGTTAACTGTTTTTGGAGCTTAACAAGCACAACCTCAGACTCAAGCCGTGGAATTTGCGGCGCTTTCCAGCGTGAAACTTTCGTAGCATTGCGTGACGCTGCCAACCACGCCGCCTCCCCCCCGCTCCCTATAAAAGTGGCAACTGCCTTCCCCTCCTCATTCGCTCTGCAAGTCTTGCGATGCGTTCGGACGCCAAGGACTGGTTGGTCAAAGTGGAGAGGGAGTTGCTCGCGCCTGGCAACAACATGAAACAGCCGAAGCTCACTGCCTTTTTTGCTCCTGCATAAAGTTTTCCTTCACTGAATACATTGTGTTTTGATTCCTCACAGTTGTGGCGCAATTAAAGCTCAAGTACTTTAGTGTTCTCGAGTGGTCGCTTATATCAAAATACCGCTTATAACAAACTTTCTCGCCGTCCCGCTGAATTCAATATAGCTAGGGATTATTGTATATGGAACATTCGCCATATAATCTTCGCTCCAAATCCGTTCGCCCTCATGTAACTACAAGAAAATGTGGCAGGGGCTGGGACCGAATCCAGGGATGCGCGGTGACACGAAATATCCTTTCCGCTACTTCACGCCGACGCCGCGTGGAACACTGCTTCTGAAGTACCTAGAATTTCAACGAAATACTGCCAAGAAGAGAAAAAAGATGCGGGCGCTGTTGAGTCTGCTTGCGTAATTAGAATACAACAGCATTGTGGCTTTCCTCGGCAATGCTGTACTACCGCATAGCGTCGCGCATGCACGTTTCATGGATAACCTTATTAGCAATTCGTAACTTCCCAGTGCAGTGTTCCGAATCAGCTGCTCTGCAGTTACTAGTGAAGACAAAGTAAGGAAAAAGAAGATAGAGGCGCACACATTCTCTAACTGGAAAGTCTTGGACAAGTATTGTCAAGGTAACCGATACAGTAACCCTAGCATTCAAAGAACGTAAGGAAGCTTAAAAGCCGCGAGGATTTTTTTTTTTACTAATTTAAGCTAAAAACGGCACAGTTCTTTACGAATATGCCAAGACCGTAAACCACCGTGTACATTACCGCAATGCCTTTATCTTAGAAGAGTAATCTCAAGATTTTTCAAGAAGACACTTCGGTGTTTTTACGTGCTTTCAGGGCGAATGCCTAGCGTACTGTTGCGACGGGTACCTTTTATACACGTGTCCAGATGTCACCACAGCAACCACGCCACAGCGTCCTTAGTTCATCGTGATCTACCTTCATCTATTCAGCCGACCTTGCTCCACCGGAACCAAACATACAATCCACCTTAGCCATTTAAATACCTACCTCACCACAATCATCGTCATCATCAGCCTGGTTGTGTCCACGGCAGGACAAAAGCCCCTCAACAATTTCCACACTAATTAACCCTAATTACTTCATTCGCCATAATTTCCGGTATTCCAACTTCATTCATTTGGTCCACCAAAATTTCGTTTATAATTACTACGATTAATCACAAATCCCCCGTTAGTTAGCTTAGTTAATTATTAATCACCTGTTTACAAGCCTAGAACGCTTTAGTTAGTGCCGATGCTGAGGGCATTTCAGATCAACCTTCACATGAGACGTAATTCTTCCACCTTAAAAAAACCTTTGTGAATGTAATGAAAAGCTAGTCTTCTGCGTTGTGTCTCTCAGTCAAAGGGAAGGAAGTACACTTAGTTTTTTTTATTTTGCAGACGGCGTTACTTTTGCTTGCATTAGGGGAAGCTGCAAATAACGTACCATGGCAATCTTTTCTTGGCTGCGCATTGTTGGCTCCTCCTCTTGCCGCACCTGGGGTGCTAGTCGAAGAGGCCGGAGATTGAGGCAAACTCGTAAAACACGAGCTCTAGCGACACCCACGTAACGTAATGATAATACTTCGAGGTGGAGTTCAAGCGCTTTAAAAATGCAATTCATGCTATTTTCTGATTATTGGGGTGACGTAATCGGTCCAGAGCAGCGCGTTCCAAGGAGGCGCGACTAGAGCGTCTCGTGTTTTTCATTGCTGTTTCTCCACTGCTGCACCGGTGGCTACTAAGGGCAAGCAAATCCAACTACATTACTTTATAGCACTTTTATTTTAATAATCTGTATTTCACTACACATTGCATTGATTTTTATAATTTAGGCGTTCTTATGAGTTTTTTGGTTTCAAATTTGCCGTCCTAATGTGCAGTTTCTGCCCATTTCTGACGTCGGTGGCAGACAATGCAATCACGGGACTGAGGACGACTGGCAAAATAAGAAAGCGGGTGATGGAAACGCGCCACATTCAAAGTAATTGCTGCTCGGTGTTATCGAAACCCTCCGTCCGCTTTTAGATACGCAATTTCCTGGAAGCACATCAGTCTGCTTACGTAAATTGAAGGCGAAAGCTTGGAGATTCTTCATAGCAACTGGTACATTGTACTTATGATACTTAATAACAACTGATGATTGTACTTTCGATAATTCGTAACTGATACCCTCACTTTTATTTCTTTGTCTTTCGATATGAATTTTGGCATTCGACCGGCTTCTTTTCTTCTATACCGTGTTTGCGTCAGTTTTTTAAAACAAAGCTTTTTACCTCTACCCCCCAACGTTTCTTTCGCGACCGCTGGTGTGAACAGAAAACTCCCGAGAACAAGTAAAAGAATTTGCTGGCACCGCCAGCAATCGAGAGGCCTGCAACTAACAGAGTAACAAAGACAGAGCCCGTTGTCTTACCCATTCAGCTACGAGCCCACGCGGAGACGGGGAAGATAAGTGCCGCACTCACCAAGCCCATCTACGGGTTTGACCCCTGCATTCCCGCTGAATGCCACGCGATAGCGATTAATGGAAGCTCACACCAACCCATGGCATCTCACTTCTAGTACGCCAATGTTCTAAAGCTCGAGCTTCCACTGTTCACGTAAAAAATCTCAGCTCCTTGTCGTCCGCCCTCACGACAAACAACACCTCAAGGAACACATTTAAATACTCCATGGGCAGGCCATCACTCCAAGCCCCAGCATCGAGATCCTGGGCCGACATCTCCAGGCCAACATCAAGAGTGACGTATCCTTGCAGGCGCCTCAAACGTAGCATCAATAAAATCATACACATGATCAGGCGAGTTGCCACCAAGAAGCTAGGTCTCAAAAAATCCGACACCGTTCGATTAGTTCAAGCGTTCGTCCTCTCGAGAATCACTTACGTCAACCCCTGTCTCCTTC
Source organism: Haemaphysalis longicornis (assembly GCA_013339765.2). Taxonomy (NCBI): domain Eukaryota; kingdom Metazoa; phylum Arthropoda; class Arachnida; order Ixodida; family Ixodidae; genus Haemaphysalis; species Haemaphysalis longicornis. Next base: position 69,850,346 of record CM023451.1, read on the forward strand.
TTGGCAAGCAGGACATAAAGGTGCTTGATATAATGATTAGAAAGGCGGTTGAGCAGGCCATTGGTCTTCCCCTGAGTGCGTCCACAGAGAGGCTGCTTATCACGGCGCTCTACAACACGGTGGAAGAGGATAGAAGGTCATCTTTCTAACCAGAAGCTCCTAATGAGAAGAACTGCGGCGGGTCGCCGCATCCTTTACCAAATTGGCTGGACAGCACAGAATGCCACAACGCGTGATGTACTCCTGGACTCTTGGCGACAAGAACTAAAGAGGCTCCCTTTGCGTAGAAAAATGAACCCTTCACACGACGATGTTCACTGACAAGAGCGGGCTCAAGCGCTGAACACCACCCTCGGCGGGGATCACGCAGTTATCTACACAGACGCCTCCCAACGTCGAGGGTAGCAATACGCCATCTTCGTAGCTACCAATAGAACCAACCTTATTGCGTGTGCCTCACTCTAGACCCAAGACACGACCGCAGCAGAAGAGGCAGCCATCGCCTTGGCTCTCACTCAACGAGGGGTTCGAAAGGTAGTCACCAATTCCCAACAAGCCTACCGGAATTTCCAGTCGGCTTTAGTGTGCCGACCTGCAGTGTGCGTGCTGAAAAGCCCCTCCCCAAATTGTTTCATTCAGCTCCATTTCCATGAAGGGCAACGAATACGCCCTCCAAGCCTGCACTTTTACCCCCATTGCTATCGAGCTGCACGAGGACAGTCATCCGCTTGTCTTGCTCAGGGACCCAGCATTACCCAGCATTATCGCCTTCCGAGACAGCTCCTACCTTCGCCTTACCCTCACCTTTCCATGGAACAATAAACTACCCTACGGCTCATATAATCCGGCCTCCTTCACACAACCGACGCGTCTTCACCTAATGCACCCGAATCGCTACCACGCTGAATGTAAATTTTGCTCACACTCTACCACATAATCGGGGTGCGCGACTTTAGCCCTGAGCAGCCTCCTCTCGTTCCATCAACTACCGAAGCAGAGCAATGAGAGATGCTGCTATCCAGCCCCTCTCTGCCTACCCAGCTTCATCTGGTGGACCGAACAGAGGCGGTGCAACTTAATATGGGCTACAGTGAAGAAGAAACCACTCAACTGGGCCGCACTCTGGGCCGTTCGGAAATCTCAATAGAAGTATATCCTCTCTACCTCTTCCACCTCCCCCGTATCGGCCGCCGATGTCGTCGCCTCCGTCCGCGGCGGCAGAGACGCAGAAGTGAGAAGTAAAAGGAGAATTAAGTAAGAGTAAACTGAGAAGTAGTGAGAAGTAAAGCTCAAAAACCGGGTTTTAGCTTTAATTTTATAAGAAAAGAGTTTCCGTTCATGTGCTACACCAATACAGCTCAACCAACGGCCGTTCATGCATCATGCATTAATTTAATCTTACCAAGAATACCTCTTCGAAGTAATAAAGGGTGTGGCTAAGTGCATTTCACTTCTCCTTAATTGATTAAAGTGTTAATCAATTGTTAAAAGGGTTATTTAAAACCTGGCCAAAAATTATTCATTTTACTAGGGGCTATAGCGTATGGGAAACTGTTAAAAGATTGACGTGCTATATATGTGTAGCTGAGTGGCATAAGTCTATCCCAATAATAAATAGTTGGCCGTACGAGATATTATATACCTGGTGCCAACTTTGAATAGCAACAAGTCTTGTTTTTTGGGAGGTTAAATGAAGTCAAACAAGTTGCTCTCAATGAAACCTCCAAGAGAGTGCAGTGATACGGCAGAGAGCCAATGGCCGAAGTTCATAGCCTGTTGGTCTGCCTGGATGCAGATTCAAGATTTTGTAGATAGATGAACAACTGGTAAATTGAGACCAGAGGAAATAAAGTCAGTGGTTGCATCATGGGAGGAATGTGTTACGCCGCGTGCGTTTGTTGCTGTACGCGAGTGTACGCCCTGGGGTCGGGAGTCATCTCTACGCGGAGCTAAGTGCCGCTGCCTTTGAGCGGAGCTGGATATTGGTGGCGAAGGTACTTGATGTAGTATTTTCGAAGGTGCCGAGGGTACTTCAGTGAATGTGGGCACATGGCGACATGCTGAGAATGTTCCGACCGAGGCTGTGATACAATCGTCAAAACGTTGGAAGTTGCTTTTAGATCAGCGAAGACTGCCGGGAGACTATTAGCGGTGTAGCAGTGGCAGGTTTAAGAAAAGTGCATGTCATAGCTCACTACTGCTGTAATTACGAAACTACCTATGACACTGGCGTCGAAGCAAACCTATTTTTATTAGGTCTGGGTCCAATTTTCTGGGCAGAACCTCTAGCAGGCTAAGAGGCTGGCCATGAGTCATATCAGTAGTCATGTCCAAAATAGCGGTTCTGGAGATGCAGCTAATAGTGTGTATGACTGAAAGCCCATCTACCACCTTGTTGCAGACACAAAGTCATCGTTATCAAAAGACTACTTGTGTCTACTGCAAGGCAAAGTTACAACCTCTCCTTAACATTGCTCCAGATGCATGGGAGGCGGCCCTTGCCATTTCAACCCTTTCTGATAACCACGGTCGAGAGGGCGAGGGAAGGTTCCACAGCCTCAGGAGCCCTAGTCATGGTCTTAAGACCCCGATATCCTACCCCTTGTTTTTCCCATAACCTCTTCTCTCTCCTTCTCAGTAACGTTTATCCAGTGGCACCACCAAACATGCCTGTCACGGGTTTGTTCAGTCCATTCCTTAATCGCAAATTTTCGTATTTAATCCTTCCATCTGGTGTTTTGTGTCCATCTATTTCGTCGGTCATCACTTGGTAGCCGTTTAGTTAGACCGGTGGTCTAAGGGTGTTCGGTCATGCCAAATAACTTACCTTCTTGCATCACTTTTTAGACTTAAGTTCAACTGGAATGCTTTCATCCCCATTGTATGTTCCCTAATTTATGGAGCAGTTTCCTTGCCCCTAGGAGTCTTCTTTCAATGGCCGGCCTATTTTGCTTTCATAGTACCAGTAATACCCCAAGTTCCCGCAATATATGTCATCACTGGAAGTGCACGTTGGTTCTACATCAGTCTTCAGTGACCGAGATAACCAAGTGGTCATGGCTTCAAAATGCCAAAATCTGTTTCACAGTAGGCGTTTAATTTTCTTTCTATCACTTGCATAAACATTAATAACTTCTTTCACATAATTATAACCACTTACTTCTTCGCATACTTCTTTAGCATAGTTATAATGACTGACATCACATATTTGAAAACCACCTATGGGTGGGCAGAGAAGAGTACGCCACCGCTTTAGGAGATCGCGCCTATCGCCTGCTGTTATGTAATAGGCATTAAAAGAGGAAGGGAAGTAGTGGACCTTATTGCTTCTCTATTGTGATCTTTACTCGAACCCACTCCGCCCTTTTCGTATACTGTACCTGAGCCTGGTACGTGAGACGTGCCTAGAGGATTGCTCATGCGAAGAGCCGAGACATGCATGTATGAGCACCACCCGCGTACGTAGAGATCAGGCAAAAAATAAAGCAGTTGAATGCAGCGGCGGTGTGCTCCCCGGAGTAGTGGTGATGCTGCTGATATCGAAAGCTGTAGAGTCCAGTCCAACAGGTCGGTAGCAAGTAACTTCAGTTGCAAAATTATTATCCCGAACACACACCCATAGCGGGGCGCATGAAGACAAAATACAAGTTGGTTTTATTCGAAAAATTAGCTTTTTAGAGCCCCCTGTGGTTACATGGTGGCAAACTATGTTTTATTCACAAAAAAAGTAAACAGTCTTCGCCAAAATGTTTAATTTTCCCTCAGTATTTTGTGTTAATGCGACGTCAGCGATCACGTATTCAGGGCATGTATCTGAATAATAGCGTCTTGAATGAGGCCGCGCCAAACGTCGAAGCTTCTTTTGCTGACCGTCTGTCCGCTGAGAGGGCGCTACCGTACCACTCAGGACCGCCCTTGGAACTCACTTTGTTTTTAACCCGATTTCTACCTCGCTCATTTTCGTTAAGGTTGTGAGAAAACGTTTCATGAAACATGGAGTATGCTCGAAAAAATTCATGGAAGCTTGTACTCACGCGCAAGACTTGCGAAGCTGTTGTAGGTTTGCAATGCCAGACACACGACAAATTTCAGTGTGATTGTTTATTTGCATAGTTGCAGTGGTAGATATCGTCGTCATACCCATCGAAGAGGTTGTTGTCTTCTTCGCGGAGAGTGGTGGATGCAAATTAATCCTCATCATTGTAGACTTTCACCAGCTCAACTGCCGTAGCTTGCACTAAGTTGCACATCGCTGCAACCTTAGTGAAGCTGCAGGATTTCTTTATACGTGAGCACTGAAGGACACATCACCACGCATTTCTGCAAGTTTGAAATTGCTTGTTTACATGGTACGTTATTGCTTTGCACTGTGCCAGTAGCAGTCATCGTCATATGCATCGACATCGTCGTGTTCCCCAAGACAGGCATTAGATGCGTGGTATAGATGCGCTGTAGCTTTTTTTCTTAAAGCCACTGCGCAAGACGGGAACTCGGCGGTCACCGCGAGGTGCGCGCTCACGAGCGCTCGGCATTTTCTAGCTCCTCGTGGTTTGTGCCAATTGTTTTTTGTTTTGAGAGAGAGAGAGAGAATAACTTTAATGAAAACCAGCGATGTTAGCCGAACCGTCGAGCTGGCTTGCTACGCTAGATGAGAGAAGAAAAACAAAAAGAAAAAAAAGAGAAAAATCTGTGAAAACGATAAGATGTCATTTGATGCGGCCAAAATTTTCAATCACAAAACTCTGTCCAGTTCTGTGCTCCGAAGAAACTCCAAAAGAGCTTTGATTGCATGCGCAGCCTGACTGGGACCCGACCATGGACCCAAAGCAGCCCTCAGCTCAAGTCCCGCACCAAGCTGCCTGCACAAAGATAATATGAGTGTCTGTCTGTGCACGGTGTACTTTGGACACACGCATATAACCTGATGGATGTCTTCCCGTGAGTCACATCTGGAACAAAGAGGTGAAGATGCCTGCTGGATTTTGTACAGGTAATGTCCCTTGTAGGCCACATTCAAGCGCAGCCTATGCAGAATGGCTTCTTCGCGCTTGCTAGGTCCAGGTGGCATTCTGGAATAGTCACGGAGGGAATAGCCACGGAGGGTGAGGAGAAAAGGCTGAAGGCTGACACTGGGAGGGCATAGCGTGCTGCACTTCAGAGGCCCAGGCGGCAGCAAGAGGATGCCCATGTTGCCTTGCCACAACGCGCAGGCGCGTGCGAAGTTGCTTCATTGCCTGCAAAGCAGTGGGCGGAAGCCGTCTGCTCTCTGTCATGGTTCCCATTGTGGAGGTGGTCTTTGCTAAACCGACTGTGCTTACAGGAAGCGCTCGGTGCTCGGCGGAAGGCCAGCGCTCACGAGTGCTCCGCATTTTCTTTGTATTTTTGCCCACGAAGCTGAACTTACGGCTTGTACGACAGTTACGCTGTTAAACATAGGGCCATGTATTAGAATGCCACTTATGTAAGCTGGCCAGTGTTGCGTCAGACAAGCCCAACTCACAGGGCGGCTGTGCAGCTATCGCCGGCATAGTGCGCACAAAACGCACTGACGCTTGTAATTTTACGCGTTCGTTCGTAACTTCCATTTTTACTCCACCATTCTCACCGATTTAAAAGAACGTGCAGCATGCTATTTAAGCGCAAATAGCTCGTTCTGGAAGGTTATATTTCCGGCTACATTTTGTCGGCCTCAGCCATTCGCAACGAGTTGCCCATAATACCTCATAAATTGAGTGCCGAGAAGTTACTAGGTTGTCACATGCCTGTTCTCTGTTTTCCTCATTATGCAGCATATTTAGTGAATTTCGCGTTAATATTGTCGTCAGTGTTATTCTAACGCGGTAGTATTAGGAATGAACCAAACTTTAAGCCAGTACAGGAGGTTGACGTACAATGGCCCTTCAGCTCCCGCCAGACAGGATGTGTTTTTCTGCTAAAAATCAGCGCGAAAAGGTCGTTGCAGAAATACTGTAATAAAGTTAACTTATGCTGCAACATTTTAAAGAAACAGACAAGACTTTCCCATACGAAATAACTTGAGCCGCTAGACACGAGCGGCAGGTAGACACTCTAACACCCTTTTTAGCCAAATACTGGTTAGCGGCGCCCCTTGCGGATCTTCTTTTCTTTCTTTTTGAATTCAGAGCCTTCATTGACAGGGGCTTTAAATTTGCAACTAGCGTAACGGCTTTGCTAATTGCACGTCAATGCTGTTCTTGTCAGCCTATAAATTAAAAAATACCCAGTTCATTTCAGTGTTGAAAAGAGCAAAGGCTCATACACTACCTTGTGTACATGGACGTTACCCCGTCTTATTGGACAACACCCGGAACTTTAGCTTGCATTCCCGGGTATAACATAAATTTCCGTCCCATGCAACACGGCCCTGAGTTTATGAAATAAACGTGCTCACAACAATAACAACCAAAAATAGCAGTAAGTACAAATCCCATATCCGGGCCCTGTGGAGTATGAAATCAAGAATTGATTGCATAAAATTTTGTTATCACCATTTTTATTAGCCGTCTTTACAACAACGCGGACTATTTTCCAACCCCACCTAATTTCTGGTGACCTCAAGTTTTGCGTGAAGAACACCACTCTTTCACTCTGTTTTTATTGTTTTCGGTGGGTGTTCGGTGCACAACATCCCGAGCAGGACCATAAGTTGCGAACTCTGGAAGCAAAGTGCGCAGACCACGCCCTCCGGAACGCGAGAGCTCGCACGGGCGCCGAAAGACAATGCCGCGTGAACCGCGAACAGCGCGGGAGTCGAGTGAATATTCAAGCGGGTTCGCTCATTAACCCTCCTCTTGCAACAAAGGCGCTGAACCTTGCCCGTACAAAGGAGGACGCAGGAAGAAGATAACGAGTGCACGCGCTGGGGGAACGAGATGAGTCCTGAAACTTCGTGTTCCCTGGAGTCAGGGATGGCATGCCAAAAAGAAGTTCTCAACACCTCAGTTAGGCAAGGTGCAGGATATATAGAGCTGCGCGCTCTCTGATGTGTCACGCGAAAACTCTGATGACACTACGTGAAAAAAAAAACTGAAAAAGTGCCGAAAGCTCGCAATCGTGCTTGCAATAGTTGCGAAGAGCGAAGGCAGCAAGGGTGGAAACGTTTTAATTTACACTTGTAAGAACGAGTAGAGAGAAAGCTTATCGAAGGCGGAAGACTGTTTACGCTTTGTGTAACGCTGAAGAGTTCAGATATTGAAGTTAACTAAGCTTTTAAATTTACCAAAAGGAATAGACACAGCATGCAAAAACAGGCAGGAATAGCGAAATGTCTAACTATTCTGTTCTGTGGAAGTTTTGTGTGCTCAATTTTACAAGAATCATGAACCGACTCCCCCAATATGTATTATTCACAGAACTATGTCGGTAAACTACACTTTGACCCGCGCACTCTGCAAAATAAGCAAGTCAGATAGGTTGTAAATAGAGGAATCTGGATAGTGGAGTTGTAGAACGTCCCCTCGCCCCACCTGCTGAAATGGAAAGTTAAGGGGTGTAACTAGACAAACTGAGAGAACCTTCGTAATGCATGAGTGGTGTCAGTGAATGTTGAAAAACAATGCCCTGCTGGTGCACACGCACATGATAGTTGTTAAATTCGTTTATTCACAAGAGCTGACAGTTTCTTACCACAAAATATTGACAAAAAACTTTTCATTGGCCCAAAAAAAGAGAAAACCAAACCTTTTCATAATATTTTAAGAAAACTGGGCTTGAGCTTCACAAAAAACGTGTTCCTCTGCAAAACAAATCTAATGCCTATCCTGCTTACTCAACGATTTCACGTAAAGGGCAGTTCGCTTGAATTTCGTAGTAAGTATTACTAATTTCGCGGCAACCTCTTGCACCATTCTACGATATAGTGCGCCGTTAGACAAGAACGTAAAGAAAACGGGTTGGGCAGTAGTTTTACAAAAAGGCTCACTGTGTTCGCTACGAATTGTGAAGACGGAGTGTGCAGTATTTTGTCTTTGTTACAAATAGACTGCACTGGCGCTTTTAGAGACCTTTGAGGTGGCTTATTTGTGCGTGGTTCTACAACACGATAATACTGTGGGTGAAAAATTTTGGGGATGCGTGCCGAAGCTCTACGTGGGCTATGAGGCGCGCCATAGTGGAGGTCTCCGGATTAATTTTGATGACCCGGGAATTTTTAACGAGCCACAAAATCAGGCCACACGGTCATTTTTCGTTTTGCCGCCATTTGAAAATCAAGTAGAGCCGTATAAAGGGTAGCACTAAAAAGGCAATTTTCGTAGCTAGCTATCCTTTACACAGCCAGTAATATCCACGCCTTATTGGTTCGTTAACCGTCACTCTCCATATTTTTTTATTTCAACCCCTTCTGAACATAGGTAAATCCAATTCCTACTGTGTACACTTGTCAGATGAACCTTTCAGTCGTCACGAATACTTTGAATTTATTGCTTGTTAAGTTAAGCGAACATCCATGCTGGTTTACTTTCTCCATTATAGAGCCATGACTTGCACCCGACTTTGCCGCTGTCTGACTGATACTCAGCAGTCCAAGACATTTATTGTGATACCACGCTCTATGCTTATGAATACGCACGGACCAGTGACCATTCGCCGAAGCGGGTGATCACAGCCGTGGTAGTAGCAGCACTGCGTGATCTCTTAAAGCAGTCGGGAAACGCTAGAGCACAGCGTAACAAAAGTAACAAAATGCGTAACAAAACAAATGACGGAACAAACGTGTCAGGCTAAAGAAGAAGAAATGTTCTATCTTCATGGTATTGATTCTGGGAAGGCGTGCGTTGAGTGGCTTTAGCGTTCGATAAGCATGTCGTCGCTACAGAGCACCAGTGCGACTGCCGACTTTTTTGTTCGACCGCTTCGGACATAATATGCCGCGACTTCGCAACGCAGCGAGCAAAAACGGAATCTCTTTCGGGGTAGCACTAGAAAAATGGAACCGTACTACAAGCAAAAAAGACCTTATTATCTGAGAGCACACCAGTACCTTTGAGAACTGGGTTTCTGCCCCTGGACGGGCAGTTGAGAGACCTAAGCTATTGCGTAACAGTTTGATTTCCAAACACATTTTCTGAAGGCCACCAGAACAAACACAGAAATAAGCCATGCCAAAGCGGCCTCCTCAAGACTGATATGTCAGTTGCAGAAAATCTACGGTAAACTAAATGTCCACCACATAAACTAAAGTGTAAGAGAACAGAGACACTACCGATAAGAAGAGTATGGTGAGCTTCTGAAGGGAAATTGCGGGGTGGATGGAAGTATTCTCAAGGAATAAAAGCTACCGGAGCGCCCAGCGCCAACGGTCGTCCATCTAGAAAAGATGTCGGGAAAATAGAAGCCTGGTATTTGCTAACTGCGGCACGATGGTCGCATGATACTGATTTCGGTCGCTTTTGTTGGTTGGTTGGTTCTCATCCTTTTCCTGTGTTATCTTTGCTTAATTTCTGTATTTTACTGCCAGCTTCTCTTATAGGTAGGGTTGCGTCTTAATGTCCGCTGTGTATGACATGTATGGTGGGAATTCATAGATTATTCGTGCGTAAAAGGAGATACTGGTCTCTTGGTTTTTTCTACGCCATAAGTGTTAGGCCTTCAGTTATCATACTGAAAATTGTCTCTGCCTAATACACCGCCGCATGCTACTACCTGACACTTCGCAGCGTTATTTACCTGAGTTGCTTGGCTACCTTGTATAAAGTGTTTCCTCGGCGAAGCGCAGCGTTGCGCTAATGCAGCTGTGCAAAAGCACCCCGTGGCCAACGCTGTTTTCATTCCTGTGCAGAAACCAGAAAACAGTGCAGAAGCCAGACGAGGAACCCAGTCTGGAAGCCTTGATTTCCACAGAAACCAGACGGAGCACAGCTACTCTCTAGAACAAAGAAAGAGAGAACAAGAAACCCTAGTACACAAAAGCATCGGTGCAGGTCGACAAGTCGCTTCCTCTAGCTCTTCATCGTAACCCACAAAAGGGGTCTTTCCATGGACGGGTAGAAGCCATCATAATTGAGTGCTTTTCTCCGTTCACGGATCACCAGTCTGCCGAGGTTGAATTGTGTTTATGCTTCCCGGGTCGGCGGCGCCGCCAGTTGAGTCAAAACTTTTCTTCCTTCTCCTGTTTCATGCGGCGCATAACTCGGCGGCACTTCAGCACGCCGGCGGCGTTGTTATTGTCCAGGATTACTATTAGCACCTCATAGTGTTGTCCTGGGCCGCCTGGTCCAGCTGCACTGCGGCACAATGACATCGCTCGGTCTTGCTTTCTTGCGCTATGTCTCTGGACTCAAAGTCAAACGCGACATACACTATGTGTACTCTCTCGAGACTAGGGGCCTAACCTGGCGCTTCGGGGTGTAATGACAACAATGGGTATGAAGAGCGGGCTGCCAAGGGCACAGCATACAGGCGCTCACACTACGGGGCTCTGCGGTTCGTTTAACTCTCCTATAATCACCAGGGCACTCGAACACCATATTCTTTGCTCTTAAACGTTTCTACAAGGACATTTATATTGGCAACTGTCTCACCATGAATCATGCCCCGCCAAAAGGAAATCGCAGGAGAAGTGCCGAAAAATTAGGACGTCATAGCAGGCGCGAACTTCTTTCTCTCTTCCAACACGTGTGGATACTGGGAATCGTTGATTCAATCCGTTAGCTCGCAACATGAATGAAAAGCAGAGTTAAATTTTGGAATTTTGTGACCCGTTTAACAAAGATGAGTACTGGCTACAGAAGCTATGCGGCCCCCTATGCGCGCGTGAATTGCAAACAAAAACAACACAACGAACATACACTATTGGACCCAAGCACGGCGCATATAGTTATGCACGTGTTCACGTAGGCCTGTGCGCGTGGACGCACCCGCATACAAGAATGAAAACTCTGATTGGAAGGCTTCCACGAACCGGTCAGAGATCGAGTTGAGTACTCTAACAGTCCCCCAAGAAAATACTCCATAGGCCCGACTTGTGATAACAAGCGCACTAAATAGAAGGCAATTTCTAGCGTTAAAGGAAGACACAGAAAAAAAAGCTACCTGCCTTCTCTATTTTAAGCTACGAGGACAAGACGGTTTCGTCGTCTTAATAGCCCGATAACTGTTCTGTGCTCAAGAACAACATCCGATTTTTCTGTAAAGCAATAAAACGTGCCTACTTTTTCTAGGGGACCCTGAAAGGTGTGTGGAAAAATGAGGAAACGAAACAAAGAAAATAAACCAAAAACGTGTAGCGACCAAGTGCCAGAACGTTTCTTTTATTAGCCCAGTTTTTTTGCATTTTAGATATAAAAGCACGGAGCCCAAAGTACAAGCTGCTAGTCACTGTAGACGATAAGGAAGTCGCTTCCTGCTCCATTACTCTTGAAGGGTTTTCTTCGTCCGAGCGATAAGCGTTGAGTGCGCGAAGGGCAGCTAAAGTGCGTCAGCAAGGTTTCAAACAAACAAAAAAACCGCAGGAGTGTTAAAGGGCGGTCACAGACTGATCGAACTCTCGGGTGTAATTACGCAGTTGAACGCGGATGCGCGATAACACGATAGAAAATGCCCCTAATGCGCCAGTTTCCTCTGTTACTTCTGGGATGCAAACAAAACCAATGTGACCTCCGAATAAATACTGACTTAATAAACGAACAAAACGTTTTGGCACAGAGGTTGAGCGTGCATCTGGGCGTATTAACGGCTGATGATCGGTCAAAACCTATGAACAAGACTTTAAGTATATCGCAGATTATCGGCGATTTATTGGCTTATAGCCTCACTTCAGATTCAACGGTATACGCACCAGGGAAACCTTGAAAGGTCAACAATCTGTGAACGCAGTTGCAAACGCCACCGCTACTCTTCGACTAGTAATATTTTTCATGCTTGCTTAGTTAAAAGATTTACAGTGTAACGCCTCTTGTTTCGCCTGGGAGACTAACCAGTGCCTCGACCGAAGAACGAAAATTAGTTGAAGCAACTGACCATGCTTCGGTGAATTTTAGGCTAATTAGTGCGTATTTTAAGCAAGAACATTGTGTAAAAAATGTACGTAAATTTTTAGAATTTTCGCTAATGCGTAAGCACGATCCTACGTATCTTCTCTTCATTTTGAGTTTATTCCCGTAAAAATAATGGACATGTAAACCATCAAAACGATTCTCTTTGTCAACACTGCCCATTTTCTTTTATGTGAATGCTAAATGCTTAAACAGTTGGTGCATTAACAGTTTTTTTTTTTTCATTTTTGCTCGGGTTTGTTTCTTCTGAACTGTTTTATTTTCATCTTGGTTGTGTGACGTTAGTCTATGAGGAAAAAGTTTTTTATTGCCCTAGCTTTTTTGTATTTTTATGTTTTGATGGTTTTTCTTGTTGTTCTTTAAGTTTCCTTGGACCAATATTCTTTTTCATTATTACAACAATTGCATGTGTTATGTGTCGAAAGTTATACATATTTGAGCAGGTGCAGGGCGTCACGCAGCTGCTGTTGTGGGGGCCTCAACAAGTAATGCTTGCGCATAAAAACCTACAAGGCTATAACGACATGGTCACAGCAGTGATGTCAGGCTGCGTGTGAGAAATGACTGCTGTTGTGAAGAAAACAAAGAACTGCGGCCCTGTCATTGCAAGTCAGTGTTCACGGCCGTTCATGACTCTTCCTATCTCTTTTTCTCCGCGAGGAGTAATTCCAGAGAGGGTTTCACTCTTACGTGCAATGTTGCTGGCGTGTTAGGCAGACATTCCGAGCCCATGAGGCAATTTAGAATAATTGCAAATAGCATCCAGATCCCGTGTTCGGTTCAATAGCGGGATAAGTATTCACCATTAGTTATTCTTTCATTGGTATCGTTTCAATTAAAGGGAGATTATACGTCATTACAGATTGTCACCAAGCGCCACTCGTGGATCACTGTTCCGCATGAGAAGTACATGACAGTACTATACCTTTAGTTGTGCACCCAGTTTACTAAGACGTTGTGTTGTTATATACAGAATCCTGCCGCTGTGGCTCAGTGGCAAAGGCATTGTACTGCTGAGCCCAAGGACGCGTGTTCGACTCCTGGCTGCTGGGCCGCTTCCAAACACCAGGGGAGATTTCAGCGCACAATAAAGATCCCCAGGTGGTCAAAATTAATTCGGAGCCCTCCACTACGGCGCGCCGCCTCACCTGTGGAGCGTCAGAGTTTTAAACCTTATAATCAATAAAATCAATTGTTACAAAATCTTATATATATTAGCGACCCAACGTTGCGGAAGTGCTCAAGGGCATGTGCCCTGGCACGACCGTAAAACGGCTATTTTTATTAGCCGTATTTCTGTTGGTGTGCCCAATTTATTGGACACCGTGTATGCATCTTCAAAGCGCTGCAAAGCCAAAGGTCGGCTCGTACGTAAACATAGAGAGCTCTAATTGTCCTGACCTGTTTCTCGCCAAAGTTATTGGCAAAACCACCAAGGCGGGGCGCAGAGCCCGCGCAGTGGAGGATCGTGACGTCACTTGACGCATATGGTGTGGTTAGCGTTAGTCCGTCATTAAGCCCGTGTAGATGGTATTCACATAAAAGTTTAGCGGCGGATTTCTTTTCTTGGCAATACTGAAAACCACCATGAGAGTGCCCACCGTGCATGCGCATGCGTCCGCATCTCAGGAAAAAAACAGCCTCCGGCGTCCGTCGCTGCCACGTTATTACCCGATTCTAGGCCTCGGCTTAAACAGACATGCACAATAGCAGTGGAATTGTGTGTTGATGCTCTCCTTTCCCTGGAGAGCTCATCACCACTGGAAAATTTTCAACAGGAAGCGGCGACGAAATACCTGCGCTGCAGCGCAATTACCTGCGAGCACGGATATGGACAGATATGCGCCAGTACGTTGCCCACGGCAGAGTCGTTGAGTGCGAAAGGCTAATAATACGTCAGAAGAAATTGTTAATTTTCACGTACACGCTGACTGAGATACGCGGCAGCGCAGGTGTGCCGACTTCTTAGCTGTGAGACTAGTCATATCTATCAGCAAGCGGCCGAAAGGTGAGGCGTACGCCGAAAGGTGAGCATTCTGTGGCCGCTACCGAAACACTGCCGCTGGCAATGAGCTTTCCCGTGCCAACTACTTCACTCGTGCCTTGTGACAGGAAGGCTGGAGGACGCTGCGTGAAAGAGCAGTTAACGTCGAGGCAACGCTTCTGAGCTCGGTGGGACGACCTGTTGCGTGCGCCGCCGTGCCGGAGCCTGCGCGTCCTCGTTGCTGAGGCGACACACGTGATTGCCGGAATGCGCCTCATGCCAGTAAACACAGCCTCAACGACCATACAAAAGAGCGTCTTTTATTAAAGCGGAAGCTTTATATGTCTCATACAACGCCAAAAGTTGATGCGAAACGGGGACATCGGCGCCAGCGTCGGCACGAATGTTACAAGAAGTCACGTGACCTCTGCGGCGGGAGTTGCACTGTGGATGAGTTCAGTAATTCTCAGGCGTTGTCGCTAGGCTATCGTATGCGCTCTTAATGAATTGTTGATTAAAGATTGTTACTTAATGTAAGCAAGGGCGGATTAAAATGTATTACGGTGAATAAGATGAATCTAGAGGGACTAAGGCGGACAAAGATATAATATGAAGAAAGTTTATTGATTCTTGCGACGGCTGATGGTTACCAGAGCACAGAGACTCTCGGTACATTTTTACATGGGAAAAATACTGTGAATGAAGCTAAAGACAAATTACCTAGTGACACATCTTAGAGTCAGGCAAAAATAGAGTTAACCTAACAACAGACCATCATAAAGAAAGAAGCTAATGTTATAACGCTGGCAAGGCAGACTCAACTGACCAATAAAAAAAATACAAAAGTAAGAAACAAAAATAAAGAACTAAAAAATAAAAGTTCAATAGGAAAAAAGTGATTGCCACACTATATCATATATGTGAAGCCAGAGAATTATGCAAAAACAATCCAACGGAATTTTCGGGAAACTGAGCGGATTAAACAACGCATCTAAGCAAACCTCTGAAAATTTATACCAAAAGAGACAAAATTAAACCTAGTAAAACGGCTGAGTATGCAAAAGAACTCAAAAACAGAAGCGAATTGAGGTAAGATCTCAATGAAAGTAAGGAAGGAAAAGATTTTTGTGTCACACTTATAACACTACAGCACCAAAAATTGCATTTGCATTAGCACCGGCAAGACGCAATTCTGCAACAACTACCCCGCAACACGCAAATTTACACTTTGCTACAACTACTCTCTATGAATCAAAACTCCAGAACAGCCTCTATAAGTTGCTTTTTAAATACTGAATGAAGATGAAAGTGATCTAATTGCGTCTGGCGGGGTATTCCAGTTTGAAATAGCAAAAAATGCGAAGAATTGTTTAGCCGTGATTTGTGAGAACTGATGGAAGAAAGAAATTATAGTTCGCAGCGATTGTAGTGTGGCCGTGATTAGTGATATCGCCTAAATCAATAAAGTGGAAAAGAAGTTGATTAGTCAGCAGTTTAAACGACAGCATAACAATGTTACATTGAAAGAGTCACCGAACTGACAAAACATTATTTTGAGTACGAAGTACGCTAGCGTTCGCAAAGAATCAGCCTTTTGCGATTATGCAGATGGCTTGGTTCTGAAGAAGTTGAAGATTTGAACTGTGAGAATTTTGCGTATTACGCCAGACAACACTTCCAAATGTCCACTGCCTGTGAATAAAGCCAAACTGTAGCGATACAAGTGCCCGACGCGTAAAGAACTGACGAGCCTTAATAAGCGATCTAATACCATGTGCGGTTTTTGCCTTAAGTAGTTGAAGGAATTCAGAAATTAGAGATGCCTATCAGATGCCAAAAAAATGGGCATTGTCCAAGACATGAACTGATTCAGAACCTAGGTTTGGCGCCTTTAAAATCTAAATAATAAAAATCCTTATAGATAGACTACTGAATAATATAAAATATTGTGGAATTAAAGTGGATTGACATGGGTTAAGAAGGATTACGGATGGTAAAATAGCGTTGCTGCTGTATCGGCTGGGGGACGTATGAATATAAGGTATTCATCCCAATAGCACGTCCAGTTTTTGCTTTCAGAGCATGTTAGCGGACTTAACTATTCTAGGAATTTTCATTTCTCCACTTAGGCGCATATATACCGTACCAGAGCTGAGAAAATCTTTTTGTACAACCATCAACGGTTGCGAATAGTTGTGAGAAACTAGAAATGGGAGTATTTTTGGAAGTGAGTGTAACCAGTTATTCTAAAGCCATCAGCTTCTTCAAACCTTGTATTGTTTCAATCGTACGACGAATACTTCTCGCTTTGTTGTAGTTGCGTTACAACAGAAGTTACAGTCGTTTCTTGTCGTCGTGATCTTCGGTTGATACTCCAGAATAGACGTAATCTCCAACATAACGATTGCAAATTCTGTGCTCGTATTTTGTACCTAAGGCAATTTGGTTCGGATGCTTGTACCACTCTATATACTAGGCACTGTCCTGTTCCTGCGTGCAATGGCCTCTACGTGCAATGAGCTGGTTTATGCACAGGCGGCTTAAAAAAGCGACGTCCATTGGACTGCCAGGTACCCCAAGACAAACTTCATCTTCAAAGTTACGAAAACAACTTTTTACTGTTTCGTAACGTTGAGACTGCTTTTAATTTTTCGTACTATGCTAGCAACTACGCAGATAAAACAAAAGAAAAGGCAGCATTTATTTATTTTACAAAACCCCACCGGGTCTAGAAGGGAGGGGGTGTTAAAACGTATACGGTAAGGGAATTAAACTGGTGTCTCAAAATATAGTGCGTAAATATTGATACTGCGTCACAGCGTAAAACACAAATGAAAAGGCTGTGAATGCCTCAATCTAAACAACAAAGCAAACAAAAGCACAACAGAAACACAACTCAAATAGTTTATCAGTAGAACAGCTATGAATACACGACGGAGGAACGCGCAAACTATATTGCTATATCGCTTGGCAGCACGAACGCCTCAAAACGATGAGAGAGACTGCACAAACAGGGCCGTGAAGGCTATATATTAGGTAGTGATGGTACCAGCGCCTAGAAAACAACACAAATCTTGTCAAGATACGCATCTGCTAAATCAACAAGACCACTCGTGCGAAGCTAAGCAGTATTTGCGTACGCAAAAAAAAATATAGTGTTACGCAGGCTGAAATAAAACATGATTTTATATAAGGCACCGGTCAAAAGTAAAGGCGCTGGCGACAGAATCTAATAAACGCACACCTGTGTGCGATCCAAGGAAGGGCCGCGACAACAGCAACTTGCCAGTCAGCCTTTGGGCCCATGCTTTCTTTTGTTGCTGCTAAACCCCTGCGTGTTAGAATGCAATCTCTATTTTGCTTATGTGCTTGTCCGCCCTTGTTTGCTGAACAGCTCAGGTCATTTTGTCAACTTAGCTTTCCTCCCTCCGTCAGCTACTTTCTGCAATGGCTGACGAATTTTGTGCCAGTATCAACAAAGCAGACGCGATCATTTTTCCGCAGGTGTGCAAGAAATATTTGGTATATTTCAGCTCAAGTTAGCCAGGCTGTGTAGTTTTTGTTGTGCTTGTTGTAGTTGTTCTCGTGATGGTAGTTTTTGCCCAGAACTCCAACTTCCAAAGGACTAGTCCCGCAAATTTAAACTGCTGAACAAGTAGTGTGGATCACATCTGAGAAAAGATTCCAGTCTGTTAAGTTCTCAAATTTCAGAAAGTACTAAACCAGCAAAAGTTCTGTGTTGAACATATATCTGAGAAAACCTTTCACGCTGAACTCCGACTCGTTTTAGGGCAGGAAAGGCCATTTCTGAAATTTTTAAATCTTTGCCTTTCGAAAGTGCGGGTGGAAGGAAAAAATTGTCTCGACGAAATGGAGCCGAAGACGTATTATTCCTATCGAGTAGCGCGTCGAATTGAGGCAACACACACCCGCTGGTCAATTTAGGGATAAGAAATAAAGCGTGAAAGTAAACTGAACCACTTTCAGTTCGATTAGCATACGTCTTTACGCATCTTGACAAAGACCGTCTTCAAGGGCAGCGTTTCTTAACCTACTTGCGCCATGTTGTACACAGAGATAGGCAAGCCATGGAAGGGCCGTAGCTTACCTTTCCTACTTTCCGGAACGCATGCATTCATCTTACGTACGCTAAACACAAAACTAAATTTGAGTCATGCGCAGTCGTAAATACAGCTTTTGACTGTTAGAAAGAGCTTACTCGCGCTATGCCGCGTTTGTTTTTCTTCATTAGAAATCTTGTCCCTGTGTAACAGGAGAGTCATGATTGCGCTTCATACATCCGCTTCATGGCACCAGAAAAGGCACTATGATACAAATCATCAACGGGGAAGTGATCTGTCATTCTACTGCGCTCTGTATATTCAGAAAGATGGCCCGGCGATGTTTCTGCTGAGACGGATGCTTTTTGTGTTGGTGAGTTATATATCGCGATAATTATGACGACGACGCGAGTGTAGGGATGTACTAAGTGCGTTTTTCCGCGTTAGTGTTACACACCTCTCACACAGGAATACTTTGTTTCGTGCGAGTCCCAAAAGTAAAAGTACCCATCATGGCGCTGAAAGTTATACACCCACAAAAGAAATTGCCCTAAACGCCGCGGATTTATGAATGCATTGTGTCTTTTTCACCCCAGCCCCCTTACAATACGTTGGTATTCACTTCAAGACGTTCTGGGGCGTCAGAGGGAAGGCGGACGTTGGAACACGAGGTGACGGCCCAAGCTTTCAGGACTGACTACGTTAACCGCCACGCGCAGCTTGATATACAATGTGTTAGAGGGAGTGAGAAACGTTAAATTGGCAAGCTAAATGGGGGCAGTTCGTTATTCCAGGTACCCCTGTGATGAGCAGGCAGCCTTTCCTGGAGTTGCTTGTCACCCAAATGGCTGCTGGTAACCAGGTTCTCCCAGATAAAGGCGGGAGAGGAGGGGTAGGTCGTTAGTAGACCTTTAAGTGAGCGGAAGGTCAAGGACCTACGAGGGAGAGGAGTTAGGAGAGAAGGGGGGAGGTCAATTTCTTCTGTAAGGGACGCGGCCGGCTCCAGTTACACCATCCGTACCAGCTGGCCACTCTGAACGCTAAAAAGTCCTATTTTCTGAATTAATGATTTGTACATTTATGGTCAATGGATTTCATTTGGCTTTAGTTGGAGGGTGTTCCATGTCCTTGTCGATAATTCGAGAAATGAAGGCAGTCCCAAGAAAGATGTTTTCGGTCGGCTGGTATAATAGGTTTAAATAATAACTTCTAGAGGCAAGGGGAGGAGAGGTCCACTTGTTGATGATGTGCGGAGAATGAGGTGCGTTGACGACTTGTTTTTGATGAAGGTTTTATCGGTTCGGTAAACGAGGAAGATCTGAGTATTACTAGTGGGGTGGCCTTTTGGAGATCAGGTTTGTGCTGGAACTTTATTATTACATGAGATAGGGTACCGCATTGAGAAAGAAACTGGCATTCGGCAGTGGATTGAGTGGGGAACTACAATGAACGCGGAGTGGGTGCCG
This sequence comes from Haemaphysalis longicornis, assembly GCA_013339765.2. Classification (NCBI taxonomy): domain Eukaryota; kingdom Metazoa; phylum Arthropoda; class Arachnida; order Ixodida; family Ixodidae; genus Haemaphysalis; species Haemaphysalis longicornis. The sequence continues at coordinate 69,869,871 of CM023451.1, forward strand.
AAATGTATTGCGTCGCAGTCGCGGATCGCAGAGTCGTGATTGTTCTTTTTTGGAGTGTTTAGTACGGGTGGAGGAGGGGTAAGGAAACTTTGCCGGTCGGACCGGTAACACTGAGTAATATCTTTAAGGATGACAGTCGGGATGGACGATGCGGCCTCCTGGGAAGCCGGGAGAGTGAGGGCGCAGGCTTGCGGATGTGCGGAGTTGTTGCCCGTCAGTGAAGAATCCCCAGTACCCCTCCTGAGGTTCACGTCTCTGCAGGGGATGTTGCGAGATCAGCTTCAAGAAAAGGGGCCAACCTCCACGCAAACAAGATTCTGTAGGCACGTATGAAGTCTATGGTAACGGTCGGGTTATTCGCATATATGAAGTATAAAGCAATACGGTACGAAGTGTGGTCTTCCGCAATCCATGTTGGTGACACCATGACAGAGTCAAAAGTGACGAGGGTGGCCTTTGTGGTAACTGTGGCAACTTTACGTTCACTGTTAGGTTACAAGGATCAGTTACAAGGATCTGCACGTCCGTGCCCCCAGCCCCCCTCGTGCGCCTGGCTACGCGCCAAGGAATGTCAAATCCATCGTAGATGTTTGGCATTACCATCCAGCCCTGCAGTGGGACTGGTGTTGCTTGGAATGTCGTTTTGGAAAACATTACGGCGATCTAACATTAATACTCAACAGGGCGATAGCCCATACTTCGAAGCTGTCTCGGCCAAGCTTACCTCCGGGATTCCCGTTTCGTGTGGGTCCCTAATGCACACAGAGAACCACATATAAAAAAAGAACTTCAAGTTGTTGCACTCTGCCACAGCTCACTTGGCTACGACGTTGTCCAACCACCTTCATAACGTATTTATCGCCGATATTATTTTTTAACAGTGAAGCTGTTTAGAAAATCGTAATTTTTCGTGTCCGCAGTTAAACATACCAATAAACTGCCGAGCGTGCGCACGTGAGCGTGGGCCTCGCGGCGACCACCCGACACTTAACAAAACCATGAAAATGGCGAGAGCTCATGTGTGCAGCGTCCAGCGTCCCCGGCGCACGTTTGCAAGCCAAGCATACCCAGTTAAGGGAATTGGCGAAGATTGGCCAGAAAAGAAACTCCAGCGTTCTCCGTATTCGAGGCAAAACTCACTCAGAACGAGGAAGACTCCAGCGATAGCCGTAATCGTGGCAACACTCGCTCGGAACGAGAAAGACACGTACTAGCGTACCCCTCTCCAGAGAGATGTCCAATAATTATCACTTCCAAAAAATGAAAGCCGCTCGCAATTATGTTAACAATGATGGTGTAGAGGTCGTTGCGGCAGCGTAGAAAAAGGAAATTGGTGCAATCATGGAATAAACCTTCGCGATGGTCGTGAAGGTTGCGTACAGCTTCGCTACGCTGAAGTCTTATGCGTTCGTGTGAGTTTCCTTCATTTTTGTCTGGAAGGGAAGCAGACGTAGAGAGTATTGTAGGATAAAACGCCCCTTACCAAGGCCCCAGCCAACTGCACTCCATTCATCGCTCAATGTTGAAGGGAAGGATCCAATCTAGAGCTCACGCCCCTCCCCTGGGCTCCAAGATGCTCCTTCATCGGTGATTACCGCAGATCGTTCATTTATCTGTCCGGCGCCCCGTCCAAACCCCCGGCTTCCACAAAAACCTGTCCGACCCTCGACGGGGCCACTATAGGAGGGCTCCTCAAACGAACTTCACCCGGCAGCCTCCACGCTTCAGGCCAACCCATCTGGTGCAATATTGGGCACGTCTCCCATGCACTCTGTCTCCCTCTGCGACGCTGTTTATACACTCGTCTTCCCCGATAGGGATCTCTATATGCCCGCCATCTCCCAAGGCATGATTTTCCTTTCCTCGTAATTATACCGTACTGCGCTCTATATTCCTTTTCTTCCCCCGGCTGTCATTTCTGCCGCTTAGCATCTTTTTTGTTTCGTTTCGTTTTGTTTTCAGTATCTTGCGCTGATTCTACGGGGCCTGCTGGGCAGATACATTAGCGGGAAGGGGACCCGATCTTCCCACCTTATAGCTATCAACAACGGGAACGGAAGCGTCGTTGCGCCTTCTTTTGGAGCTAAGGGGCGATATACAAGGTGTTCCAGCTAATGCACGAAGGTTTTAAAAAACGATCATTGACGTTACTCAAAGAAAGTCAAGTGCATAACGTTTGCAGTACTGTGGAGAAGCGGAAAGTAAGTTTTCGTTAATGAAACCTAATTAATACATTGTAATTATTTATCTAACTTGGGAACTGCTGTCCAAATAATTTAAGTGTCAATGGGGCACTTGTACGTACCCACGAGAGGAATCTAACTGCGGTATTTTCACCGACGAACTAATAGCGTGCTCATTTATTCTAAATGATTAAGAAACCCCGCGAAATATGAAAAATGCCACGTGACAGTGCTCCAGCCCGCCTCATAAAGCAGCTCCCTCAAATAAGCTTATTGAACGCAAATGCTTCGCCTGTCAACAGCCGGAAGAGACAGCGCACCGCCTTGATAATGGCATGCAAGGAAGGCGAAGCAACAGAAGTTCCGCGGGGTGCGTGTTGCAGATAAGGAACAAGTGAACTGAGACAAGCTAGTTGGTGGATGATGCTACTATCCCCACCAGCATTTGATAGCACCGTCATTTTGAAGCGCTATCGTGAGCAGCGCACGAGGGAGATACACGAAGCATTCGTTATCCACACCACAGGAGATAGGTGCGTGAGCACACCCTCTATCGAGTTGTACGACAGGGAGATAAAATACCTAGGATCAAGATCGACGCATTACACGTGGCTGCATTCATTTCCACAATCAACTTCCATTTTGTGTGTTTGTGTTATGAATTTTCTTCTCTCTTGCTTGTTTTTGATTGAAGTAAATATTCGGTGTTCTAAATAAACTGAGTTGGCAGTTCAGCGCAGTGTTTGTCTTTACTCCCTATCGTATCGTTTTTGGCGCTGTTTTAAGTGCATGCACTCTAAGCGACCCTGAACCTGCGTCCCCGGCGATGTCCCGCACGTGGAGATGGCGCGCAGCAGCCTGGCCGCTGACATGGCACATACCCACGTGGGGGATTGGCCGGAATCTCCTCGTCTTCCTTGGCAACGGGGGGAGATGGTGCGCGCGCTGCCTGGCCGCTGACATGGCACATACCCACGGGGGGATTGGCCAAGAATCGGGCGTGAGAAGGGCTAATGCCCTGCTTAAAGGAGAATACTGACACGAAATTTCAAAGCTGAGATCCACTCTAGCATCAAGTACAACGACAACACAAATAGGTTCTGTGAATAAATGCATCTTTCTTTCTTTGTAGTTGTGTGTGTGTGTGTGGTGTGTGTCTGCTCTTTCGCGAACATTAACAGAACCGCGCAAATTCAACTCGTCATTCGCACTTTCACATTCTTCCCCTCGGGGAAAAATGCGGGGAATTTTTCTAAATGCAGATAGGGACGACTTTGGCCGCGATGTCTTCTTTATTTTTTTAAACTATTTCATTCTGGCTAATTCAGAGGCAGCCTGTTTGAGGGAATTGCTTTACGAGGTGCGTGGGAGCGCTCTCACTGGTATTTTTCGTATTTCGCGGGATTTCTTTATCAGTCAGAATAAATTAGTACGCAATTAGTTTGTCGCTGGAAATGCCGCAGTTAGATGCCTCTCGTGGGCACCTACAAGTGCCTCACTGACACTTTAATGGTTAGGACAGTACTTCTCGAGTTAGATAATTAATTACAGTTATTTATTAAGTCTCATTACGAAAAGATTACTGCCCGCTACTACACTGTACTGGAAACATCATGCACTAGGTTTTCTTCGAGCGACGTCATTGCTTTTGTTTTTAATCTTGGTGCATGATAGCTGGGGCACTATGTATGAGCGCACAACAGCAGCCTTTTTATTTGGAAATTTGATGGTGCAGTGCAAGGTCCAGATAAAATCTCGTATAGCCTCATTGCTTTCGCCGGAAGTGAAGTTAAACAGTCATAAATACATGCTTTTGCATTCAAAAATACTTCAATACCCGCAGAAGATACATCTTGGGGCGGAAGACAGTAGGAGAAATTAATAGAAAATTATCGCCACGCGATTTTGTCGTACTAGCGAAATGAATGAAGCACTAGACAATCACGATTGCTCGTTTGGGTTAAACCCCCGGGAACTTACAATTTGTACTGAACTTTACAACACCTGCCGTCAAGTGTACACTTTATTCCATTCGAGCAAACCACGCACGCATCACAAAGTAAGCATTCCGTCCTTGAAGCCGCGGCGTACACCGCAACGCGCTAAAATCACCAAGCAAGAAGGATGTCTAAGCGGCGCCACAGCCATTTAATCGTAGAGATTTCAAATTACGCACTCACCGACACGCGTGCAGAGAGCCCTGGCGGTCGCGGCTACCCAAGTAACGCGTGATGCCTAAAGCCGTTCTTTCCGTCTCTTTACGTGCAGCAAGTGCCCCTCGAACTTGATTCACCGGATCATAGCAGTTTCCCTGAACATCAAGAAGACCATGGATGGAAACCAGCCATGAGGGGCAAAAACATTTTTCACTGGCCACACAGCCGCACAGGATATATCCGATGGTCTTCAACTGCAACTGCGAATCGGCTGCGAGTCACCGAGCGCCCTGTACCACATCTGCGAGTGTAAGTGCGCCACGAAACTAACAGAGCTCCTGCAATTCATACAGTAGCAGTAAGAGGTACTGCTGACCAGCGAAGATACGTAAAACGACCGCTGCCTGGTTACCCGAGTCGTTCGAGCTGCAGCTGGCCATAAAATCTCACACTAGGGACTCCATTCATCATGAATGACCGACAACCATCACCCGCGCCCTTCTCTCTATTCTCTGGGAGCAATCAACGATTATTTCTGCTACATTTTTGATAATTATTCACCTGTAACGTTGGTAAGTGGCGACCCAAAATTTCTCGGCTAGCGGCTAACGCCCGTTTGGTGTTGAGGCAGTAACGTACAATTCTTTCCCTCAGAGGTCCTTTAACAAGGTCTACGATACCACGTGCTTGCACTATGCTAACGAGGATCGGTCAGAAATGGCTAGAATGGACGTGCAGTGTGCTATGAAGGCGACATACGCGCTTGCTTGGTAGCTACTTCGCCCGCTCGAAAGGTTCGTACATTCGCTGCTCTTGAGGCCTTTCTGAGACAAAATCAGACTGCCGCGCTTTTACGTGCTTCCTTTCCGGCCGTCGGCTACTGCTAATAGGATGTGTCGCGTAACGTGCGGCGGCCGCGTAGGTGTTTCTCAAAAGGTACGCCGGCCAAAGCAAAAAGATGATACAGATTCCGACTCCGGTAACACGACCCCCCGAGTGGCGGCGCGTGAGAAAGAGACCTGCGCGGTTGCAAGTGTGCGAAGCCCGCATCGACGGAGACACAGCCGTGTACGACCCAGAAATGAAAGCAGTTACTGCATCGTCTTTAAATTGGAAAACATAAAAGCCATGCTTCTCCACACCTGCTGGCCCGGAAATCGGTGATATCGTCACCGGAATTGCCGATCTGTAAGCCTTCAGCGCTCTTCCTACAAAAGTCCAACAAAATCGACAGCAAGTGAGGCCTAGCAACAGGTGATTCATAACCGACTGCAGCAACTTTAGAAACAGCAGCAGCGCTCCCAAAACGACCTGGGGGGCTATTCCAGAAGGGCCGAGTATGAGCGAAACCCGGGCAAGGCACAGCTGTGGTGATAATAATGAGCTCATGATAATATTTAGAGGCGCGGTTAAATGCTTTGAAAATGGATTCATGCTATATGCTGATTATTGAGCTGACGAACCGGTGCAGGGGGCTATTGCAGAAGGCCCGAGTTCTGCCTACTCCCGAGTTTCCAGCTGCTTGGGTTATGAAAGTAGAGATAGTGGAGCATTCGATACACCTCGAGCGAAACCGCCGGCAATCGCGCGCAGCACGCAGCATATTCAGCGCACTGTATTTTCCTCCCCCTCCGCCTCTCCTCTCCTCCTCCTCTCTCCTCCTCTCATTCTCTGCCGCAAATCTCGTCGCCTCCGTCCGCGGCGTAGAGACGGAGAAGTAAGATTGTCTAACACCGGGTTTGAGCTTCCTTTAATTTTATAAAATTAGAGTTTCCCACTAATGTGCTACACCAATACAACTCAACCAACCGCCGTTCATGCATCATGCATTGATTTAACCTTACGAAGAATATCTCTTTGAAGTAATAAATGGTGTGGTTAAGTGCACTTCACTTGGCTCTGGTTTCACTATCTGTAGAGCGACGTGAGTGAATTTAAGCGACGTCACATGGGTAATCGTTGTGGGTGCCGTTTACAGCTTTGCTTTCCAACCACATTCACAGGGTGGATTGGCGCGAATTTTTTTAGCTCTCGAAAAGTGCTGTGTATTGGCTTGTGCATTCGGCTGGCGACAGACCCCCAGTTTGCGACGACTTAGAGGCTGCTTTCGCTCCATGACCCTTGAGGAGCGAGTGTATACTGTGCGCTGCGGAATTACGCGACGGGCAGGTTCTACAGAAGCCTTAGTGGCGACCGCACCATCGACCGCCCCCAGTTGACCGTCAACCGTTGTGTGCGCAATACGATCAGTGGAGACGTGATTCCCTAGTCTGCGCCTTTCTTTTAGGTGGTTTGGCTGGACTTTGCTTCCGCAGGTTCCGACCGCGCGTCTACCCGTCTGCAGCCGGAGCGGGCGCTTCAGTTATCGTCTGCTCGCAAAACAGTTTAGAACGAAGCGTTGCATGGCTGTGCTCTTTATTTATCATCAGCGCGGCAGACAGACTCGCTCGAGGGATTGCGTGACGCGCATTTCTTGTGAAAAGTTTAGTGGCAGGACAGCTTATACGTATTACATTACTGTCAGGAGGACAGTCGACGCTCCGATAGCCAGTTGAGGTGGTTCATTCGCAGGGGTGAAGCCGATAGGAACGCAGGTCCGAGCATTGAGGTGGTGGTGATAGCCCAGCTCGTTTCTCGCGCATGCACCTTATGTGGTTCATCTTCTTCCCCTGTCACCCCCGCGTATAATTTGGACATAAAGGTACCTTACTCTTCCGCATGGTTGATGCTGGAACGGCGGATACCCCGATAGCTTGATGGCCTCTTGCATCTGTTCATTACCTTCGCTACAATACAATCAACGGCGCGTGCCTATTGTTAGAGGCGTTCTTTACCCATTTGAACGGGTTTTGTTCAGCGTCACCATCGTATGGCAAGAAGCAGAGCATGGAAAGCGAGTAAAGGGGAGAACTAAAAATTAAAGTAAGTGCTTGACGCCAGAGGGAGGGTAAGTGGGAGTGGAAAGGGCGCGAAAGAAGAGAGGGTTATAAGGGTATTGAAGTCTAGAAAAAAATGCCAGCACCTCCACTCCGTTGATGATGGGGGGGTGCGGAGTACAGGGATTTGAAATGACATCTAAGTTGCGCCCCAAGTGACATCCGATTTGCGCCCCTACTATCATTCGATTTGAGCCGTGAGTTTCACCTTGATTATTCCCTAAATGAAACTGCAACTCACGGCTCAAACAGAATTTCGCTTGATATCCACTTGATGGTGGTGTGCGCACGAATGGAAGCGGACGGACATTGGGAAGTCCTAAGGTCCTCCGCACTGTTGCAGGCGAGGGAGTAAGCCGTCTGTCTTTCGGGTACTAATTCACGGTCGTAGCCCAGTGGGTAAGACAACTTATACTAACTCTGTCTGGTCTACCAGAAACAGGCTCGACTCTTGCCGGTGCCTGGGTGTTGTTTTGCGATTGTAAATGCTATGCGCACGGACGCGAACGGAACATTATGCGGTCCTGAGGTACTCTGCACCTAAAACGACTGTGGATACCTTCTTCGAACGAAAGCGGCGATGAGCAAAATAAAATAAAGCAAAAAAATCTGAAAAGTTGTTGTCCTTGTGCTATTCCTTTCTTCGTAACACATGGCCACTTTGGGGATTGGCCCGCAATTGGGAGCTTTGAAGAACTCACGTGCCCGGTTCGCAAAATTCATAACACTGTGAATTTGAAAAGTAACAGTGTAGAATAGTTCGCGCAGAGTGAAGCCTGAACGGGAGTTCGCTGGAGTAGGACAGGTGCACACCACCCTCGAAGGACCCCGATTCTTGGGAGGCGTGGCGTGTTCGAGTCTGCTTTCACACTAGCATGAACAAATCAATAGAAGAAACTGGCGCAAACCCGTAATAGCAGGAAAGAAGCCGTTTAAATTATTCCGTGTTAAAATACAAAGAAACGAAAGCGAGGAAAAAGGCGAAAGTACACTGCATTAGAAAAGAAGTTGCTCATGCTGTATCGCCACGCTTTCGCCCTAAAAGAAGGTAGGAAGACTGGCCGGCGCCGAGGAACTTTTATGTCGTAAAGCGCAGGGTTTCGATAACGTAATAGAAGCAGCGACTGTTTTGAATGTGGCGCGCTTTTATCACCTGCTTTCTTTTTTTGCCAGTCAGCCATAGTAACGTGATTGTGCTGTCTGCCACAGACGGCAGAAACCACTTCTTAAGACGAAAAATTTAAAACAAAAAGCTGATATGAATGCTTAGAATAAAAAATAAAATGAACTTTGTAGTGAAATACAGATGAATGATATAAAAGTACAATAAAATAAAGTAGTTGGATTTGCTTGCCACCAGTAGCCACCAGTGCAGCAGTGCAACGAGAGAACACACTGCAAGATATGCCACGCCCTAGTCGCGCATCCTTGGAGCGCGCTGCCCTGGACCGATTAGGTCACCTCAATAATTAGCTTATAGCATGAATCGCATTTTTAAAGCATTGTAATCCTGCCCCGAAATATTATAATGAGCTTATTTTGCCCCCACAGCCCCACCTTGCCCGCGATTCGCTCAAACTCGGGCCTTCTGGAATAGCACCCCAGGGCAGCGCGGCCAAGAATGCGCCAATAGGGTGCGGCGGATCTCTCAGTGCGTTTTCTCGCTTCACTGTTGCACCAGTAGTTACTGGGGGCACGCAAATCGAATGGACTTTATTTTATTGACCTTTTACTTTATTAATTTGTATTTCGCTACAAAGTTCATTACTTTTATTTCAGGCGTTCATGCGAGCTTTTTGTTTGAAAATTGTCGTCCTAAGGAGCCGTTTGTGCTGTAGGTGGCAGACCGTGCAACCACATGACTATGGCCGACTGGCAAAAAAAAGAAAGCCGGTGATGGAAGTGCGCGCAACCACATGACTATGGCCGACTGGCAAAAAAAAGAAAGCCGGTGATGGAAGTGCGCCACGTTCAAAACAGTTGCTGCTCATATTAAGTTACCGAAAACTCTGTTTTTGGTGAAAATTTCCTCTGGGCCCTCAAGTCTGCAGACGTGGCTTTAATGCGCAAGCCTCGCGATAAGTATCAGTGTAGCTGTGTAGATGTGTAGCTGGCGATCAGTGTAGCTGGCGATAAGTATCAGTGTAGCAGTGTAGATGTCTGGTACAGTGTAGCTGCGCCTTTTTCCTCGTTTTAGTTTTTTCGTATTTTGCAATGGGTTACTTCGACCGACATCTTTTCTGCTTCAGCGTCCTTGCGTCAGTTTCTTCTCTTTAATTTATTCGTCTTAGTGGGTCAATTACGTCAGCAAGCAGACTGGAACACGCCACAGCTTCCCTAGAATCGGGATTCTACAAGGGTGGTGTGCACCTGTCCTACTTCCGTGACATCATCTTCAGGCTTCCCGAGGCAGGAACTATTCTACAGCTTTTATTTTTCAAATTCACCATGTTTTGAATTTTGCGAACATGGCACATTAGTCCCCCAGAGCTCGGAACTGCATGCGAATCCCGCAACAACTTTTCAGAATTGTTTGCTTTATTTCTTCTTCTCTTCACCGCTATTCTCTACGAAGCTCTCCACGGTCGTTCTTTTCCTTTTCGGTAGAGTTTAGTCGCCTACGGTCCCCGCTCTTTCTTCGCGCCCTTCCTACTCCGGCTTACCCTTCCTCCGGCGTCAGGCGGTTACTTTCATTCTCAAGTCTCTCCTTTACTCGCTTTCCAAGCTATTCTTTCTGCCATACGATGGTGACACTGAACAAAACCCATTGAAATCTGCGAAGATCGCCTCTGAGAATAGACACGCGCTGTTGATTATATAAGTAAAACGTATAAGCTATCCTGCCAGTAATGCCTCCACAAAAAAATATGCGTCACGTAACGCATCAAGGGACATATAAATGAGAGCTTGCTTCTGGGCTAGTTGGTACATTACTTCTCGTAAAAACAATGCGCTAAATTGAAATTAACGAAGACGAAGTACGGCGGAACACAACATGCAAACTTACGAAAGCGCAAACATCAACTGGACTTTATTTTCCGACTTTATCGGAAAACATTGGAAACATAAACATAGAAAGACAAACATTCAATACCACCACACAAAACCCTATCTGTGTCAAATACTTCATAGTTGTCATAACTTCTTCAGTATGGCATCAGGAGCCATGGCGCATGCGTCAGCCAGGCATCGGTGCTTCTAAAGAACAAGGAAATCAAGCTCTTGCAAAAAGACGGTCCGCGTGTGGCAGTGAGCGAGAGAGAGGGAAAGACCGCCGCGTGTGGCCAGCTCTGAGTGAGACCGCGAGAACCAGAGGTGACGGCAAGAACTACCAATCAAGAATTGGACGCAGATAGGGTTTTGTGAGGTGGTTTTGAATGTTTGTCTATGTTTATGTTTCCAATGTTTTCCAATAGGGCCGCAAAATAAAGGCCAGTTGATAGTTGCGCTTTCGTAAGTGTGCATCTTGTGATCCGCCGTCCTTTGCCTTCGTTAATTTCAATTTAGCGCAGTGTTTTTACAAGAAGCATCGACGGAGAGCTGTCTGCCGCACTGACGATAAACGAAACGCGTGGTCAAGCAGCGCCTCATTCAAAACAGTTTTGCGAGCCGACAATACCTCAAGCGCACGCTCCGGCTGCAGCCGGAGAGACGCGCGGTAGAACCTGCGGTAGCCATGTTCGCCAAACCACCTAAAAGAAAGTCGAGTTCAGGGAAACATCGCCTGCAGCGATCATATTGCAATCACACTGGCTGACTGTCGACTGGTGGCGGTCGATGTTGCGGTCGCCACCAACGCTTCTGTAGAAGCTTCCCGTCGCGTAAAACCACAGCGCACACAACACTTGCGCCTCGATGGTCATGGAGCGAAAGCTACCTCGAAATCGTCGCAAATGGGGGTCTGTTGCAAGATGACTGCAGAGCTAAAGCACAGCACCTTTCGAGAGTCAAAAACAAGCTCGGAATTCCTTTTTCTCGTTTAAAAGGCCTGTCGGGGTAGAAATATGCCTTCTACAGTGACCATTAAAATAAAACACGCCGTATCAGTGGCAGCAACGGGCGTCCCTAGTTGTACTCGGCCGTGTGAAACCATTCAGAAATTGCCTTACACAAACGTTTGCACAAACAAAACGAAGTCCCCGGGCAAGCGTCAGTCAGTGCTACCACAGTTGGGCGGGTGGTCGGTCCGAACTGGAGTTCACTCTTGCCATAGCCGGTAAAAGCGGCCAAGACGACAACATTTTCCCACAGGAGCCTTCTTTATACGCCGTGAAAACTAAGTGGATGACAAATGACACAAATTCAACTTTTAAAACTCACTGGCCAATGCTCAAACACGCACTTGACATGCTGAAGGGGGACGATTGGGACAAACATGCAAGCACCCCTAACTGTTAATTCGCGTTATGCAGGCGCACGCAGGTTTCTTGTTCTCTTTAAGGCATCTCGATCAGGTTCTCCATAAAGTCATTCTTTTAAAAATGTCTGATTGTTGTTTCGCCCTCTTTGTATGAGCAACAATTCAGGGCAACCCTCAGCCGGGATCACGCCTGGTTTAGACTGCGGAAGCACCCGCACTCTTCGTATCAAGTGTTTTCAATTCACGTCAGCTCCTACATGCCTTTTCCTTCATCGCGGCTGGTCTCTTCTCTCGCCCGTTGATGAGCCCGGTTCTTGGTTTTGATAGCGTAAAATTTCCCCTGATTTTTTAAAGCATAGCTTTACTACTTTCGAAAGTCCAGTGATTTCGCGGAAGATGCGGAAGGTGAACTTTTGACCGAAGACGCACCCCCCACGACACACCCATCGAAGCGCATCGCGTGATTCGCCTGGATCGCTGTCGGCGCTGCTTCGGGTGCAGACAGCGGTCGCCACCGCCGCTGCGACCGCGGCAGCCGACCACCCCGCAGCCTCCCATGCATGCGGCGTTGGTTCGTTTCGGGCTACGTGACTCACCTCGCGCCCGGCGAAAAGGAACGCCGCGTTCGCCCGGCCTCCTTCTGTGGGCGTTGCACGGAGCCGAACGGCTTTGAGACGTGGTCGGGAATACAGCTAAATCAAAGGTTAACAAATGGAAACCAAGACTCAACCAGCCAACTGTTTGCTTTGCATATCCAAGGTTAGCTACGCTCAGCCGCAGCCATTTGTTTTTGTCTTTTTTTTTGTTACTGCTCGACTTTGGGCGGCATATTATATCAACAGCTACGCAGAAATTTTGCAGTTAAAAGAACCATATTTGGGCCAGTTTTTCAATTTGGCGAAATATCCTCCTAGTATCCTGCTCAACATGCAGAATACCAGACAGCTCACAAAAGAGCACAAAGATGTATTGAAAATATTCATATTTCACTGTTGACATGTTGCTGTGTTTGCCCTTAATATATTTGAGGGTTTTTCGCAAGTGGGTTGAGCCTAAGGCATTTCTGAAGGGCTAATTAATGTTTTCGTATAAAAAACCTATTTGTTTTTTCATCTCCCAAATTAAAATAATCATACCAAAGGTGAGGTCATAGCAAAATAGACGCCTGGAAACAGCATGGCTGTTGAAAAACCATAAAAAGCATCATTCTACTCCTTCGAATCTGCTCCCCAGAGAAACAGCCGCACACAACGCCATAATCCTGGCTTTCGTTTTTTTATTATTCTCCCCGTGTTTATTGTTGGCAGGATGATAATTATAACTCCTTTGGAAACACTTGATCTGTTTTCCTAAGTGCACTGTATGCGAACGAGTGCGTCAGTGGCACGTGAATTTTTTGGTTGATTTGCTATATCGGCTGTACCTTTCCTTTAACCATCAGCACCCGCCGCGGTGGCTCAGTGGCGAAGGCGTTGCGCTGCTGAGCACGAGGTCGTGGGTTAGATTCCCGGCCACGGTGGCCGCTTTTCTGATGGAGGCGAAAAGCACAAACGCCCGTGTGTACGAGATTTCGGCGCACGGTAAAGATCCCCAAGCGGTTAAAATTAATCCGGAGCGCTCCACTACGGCATGCCTCATCGCCTGCGCTTGAATCGGTGCGCTAAAACCCTACAATCAATCAATCAAATTTTAACCATCATTACATAGTCCGGCACGCGGGTCCATTCGGAGACGCTGGATACAGCCCGTCATATAACGTGCGAAACAAACAAAATGACCGAAGCTAACCCTAATGTGTATGACTTGAAGGTAGCCAAGCTGTGCGCAACACTAGCTTTTTGCCTCTTTTTCGGCTCATGGCGTTGTTTAAGCCTCGCCGCTGTACGAGGGCCCACATCTGGATGTTCGTCTTCCTCCATCGCACATTATTCTGCGTGCACGTGGCCTCGTGGCCTTCCGTAGTGGCGCGCGCTTATCACTGCGGCGGCGGCCTCCTTGCCTTCCTCCGCCACATCCCGCGCACGGGTCGCGCGCACATCTCCTTTCCCTCCTCACCTGCCTCTCCCCTTCCGCCTATCTCTTCCACGTGCCGGGCGCTTGCGAGAGGGAGGTGTGGTTTGACCTCTAGCGCTCAATGGCAAAAGTGGTCACCCCGCGAAAACTGCCCGAGGTAGCGTAGTGTAGCTTGCGCTACAAAACGCATCGACCTCTACTTTCCATTCAACTGAAGCGTTCTGCTTTATCGGCATGCGCGCACCAGTTTTTTATGTCCTTAACTGCCATGAAATGGCAACAGCATCTAAATACAAAATAAATCACGAATCAGAGCTTATCTTGCCCGAAAGCAAAATTAGTTCTGCACCGACAAGGGCGGCGAGGGGTGGAGAGTGGGGATATTACGTTCCCGGAATTCATCTTTTGTCTCACACATGAGCAATATTTGTTGCACCTTCTTATCCCTTTTCGGCTAGCTACAGCTACAACGAAAACAGTTCTGAAAGGACGGCGAGACCCACAAATCGCTACCTCTGACGTTATGGTAACAGAACCGGCCGCTTATTTCCGCCACAAACTTTCAGTCAACTTGACGGCCGTTCGCGAGTGCGGGGCAAAGAGATCATAAAGCCGAATCGGCTGTCACATCAGGTGTTATGAAAACTCGGCGGCGTTTAGAAGCTGCAGCGGTCTCTCTGTTGGAGCTAAGCAGAACCACGTAAGACAAAAAACTAACAATCTTTTGATGAAACAGATAAGCTCGAAATGAAGAAAGGAAAAAAAATCTTTGGACTAGAGACATCCCTTAGCTTGTGAATATTGCGAGTCTTCTGTTTCAACCCTACCACGGAGTTGCCGCAAATACTGGGAAAAAGAAAGCTGCTGGTGGTCATCGGGGCTCGTATGAGCCTCGATAAACAAAGCAGACGTGCTATCGGCGTCAAATGAAACGCGAACAGGAAAATATGAACCAGAACATGCAAAATTGAACAATACTGTTCGTAGAGTTCATATAATGGCACGCTATTGGTGTATTTAACGATCCACTTTTCCCAACTTTGTTTTTCTAACCAAGCCACGCATGACTTTGGCTTGCATGGGAAGAAATCGCGCTATTAGTGCGTTCAGGTTCATATTTTGTGTTCGTGTTTGATTTGACGCTGATAGTACGTCCGCACTCACCATCGCAGAATGGTTGAGAACAGCGCCTATAAGAGTCCTGTAAAACCAAGAGGGTGCGTTGAAGGGAGGTAGAGTATTTCCATTTGTCGAAAAGGATGCAAGCGGTCCAACTAGTGGACTACTGGTATCAAAAATGTACATAACCTTTGTAAAAATAAAATAAAATTACATTTTTAAGGAAGCGGTAATGTTTCTGTTGCATATTTGTGACTTGTTCATCGCGATAGAGAAGGCAAGAAACCGTAATAAATAACACATAAAAGCACCGAAGAGAAGTGCAGTTATATATAATTGTATTCTGCATGGCTATAATTACTGCTCCGGAGGCTAATTATAATTATGGCTCAGGGTTTTCGCTGCTTATTTTATGTATCATTCGGAGAGTGTTTTGCGGAGTTAATTCGTAGCTAAAGTTTGCTATTTTGCGGAGTTGATATCGCGTAAAAATATATTTCTCAAAATTCAAATTTTATTCCGCTGTATTTTAAATAGGCCAAGTAATTGGTGAAATGATATCTTAACACGTACACCTCAGAACACTGGGAGAAAATTTCTATTGTCTCAAAGGGTGCGCAAGGCTGAGTACAGGGCGGAACGCACTCTGTCCATGTGGACTTTCGCAAGTACCATGGGGATACACAAGAGGATGTAGACGCACTCACCTTTTCCTATTTTTCAAAGGCCCTTTCAACGTTTGCGCTAGAAATAGGAAGAGCGAGAATCTCAGCGCGCAGCAAGAAAGCACCCCCACTTCTCAGTGCAAACTGTCCAAAACAAGAGGGGTTGACAATTACCGCTTCAGATGACGTTGACTCTTCAAAATCATGGAACTCAGTCGCTGGAAAGCTTTGGTTTTCTTTCCATACTTCTTCCCCAAACCGTCTCTTCACACGTTACGGAGATTCCTCCGATGGCTAGGCATGAAACCGCACGCTTGCCGCACTGGATGTTTACCGCGATCGTTCAAACTGGGCTAAGAAAAACTAAGGCTGCTTGGCAAAGGACTACCGCAAGGCGTTTGAAAAAAGAGACATGTCAGTTTCAAACTTGCCAAGCATTGCTCTCGAATAGCACCAAAACATTATCGGTAGAAAAATGTGTCAAGAATTAAATCCCTTCGCTAAATGTGCTATAGGCGCGGTCTTCAAGATACTGTTGACCTTTGGTAAAGCTTATATCGGCAAGACCGACCGATGTATAAATGACCGCTATAGAGAGCATGCTGTTCGGATAAAGAGCGAAACAGTGGAACCTTCTGCGTTTCATATAAACAATTGTAACTTCACACCCGACCTGACAAATGCAAAAATAGTGAAAACGCAGGCATGTCAGGACGGGTGATGTCGTTGGTATGGTTTGTCGGCTTTTATCATTGCAGTATTGCCATGTGTGCTCTTTTGTACTACAGCAAGAACAGCATACGGAAATTTTGTGGGAGTTAGCTAAGATAGTACCTCGCATAGT
This sequence comes from Haemaphysalis longicornis, assembly GCA_013339765.2. Taxonomy (NCBI): domain Eukaryota; kingdom Metazoa; phylum Arthropoda; class Arachnida; order Ixodida; family Ixodidae; genus Haemaphysalis; species Haemaphysalis longicornis. Next base: position 69,886,147 of record CM023451.1, read on the forward strand.
GGAGAACAGATGCGCGCTGAAACTATCAACGCCTACAAACGTTCGGCACGCTGTGCACGTTCGGCTGTGGTTCCGAACGTGCACAAAAGCGTGGCTCACCGTTTAAAACATGCGGCAAACACGCATAGTGTCAGGGGCCTTCTTTGAGCTTCAGGAAATCTTTGCAGTGTAGTTTCAGCGCTCAAGAAATATACATTTTTGTCAGGGTTAAGTTACTGCGGTTGTCGTGTCAATCAGAAGATTGTAGAGTGCAGAGGATGCGCAGTTTACTGCGTCACATTTGCTGCTGATACCATTACTTAAGCCAGAGAAGACCTTGCTTTATTGGGCAATTCCTCGACGGTTGATTCACGAGAAAAGTGATCATCACTTTAAGAAGGGAAGTGTGAGCCAACATTTCTAGAAGCATAGACACAAACCCACGTGAAGTTGCAGAAGCCGTCCACAGAACCTGAGCGGACGAAAAAATTCATGTTGTCTCCATCTATGGATTTGCGAACACGATTGTGCCGTGGTGCTCAAATAAGTGATGTACAAATTTTGGTTGTCTAACAAACCTCAGTTGAGAGTGTGCCCCCTGTATTGTGTGACTTGACTATGACTTCCGTCCTTTCCGTAGTTATTGTGTTAAACAATCACAGTGAATTTTCAGCAGCTTTACTCTTTAAAGAATACGGTAGATACATTTTATATTCTGAAGCACCTAATGTAGTATTCATCACTTCGATCGCTTATTGTTGCCTCAACGTAGTAATAGACGAGGTTTCCACCCATTTTTTATGTCGCAATTAGCCCTTACAGAAAGACAGTCAATTTCAACACATTTTGCATGGAATAACAAACTTTCACTTCGCCTCAGATATGATACGGGCAAAATTTACAGGTGATTTCAAAGTACGTAACCACCGCTTATAAAACGCAATTCAATCTCAGCAACATTCCACTTCAAAAACAAAAGCTTTTAGTTAGCAGGACCACATCATTCAGATATCGTTATCGTTTGTAAAAAAAGAGCCTCTTAAAGCGAGAAATATCTGTGGTCTTTCTGGCCGTCAAACTATTCACGAATCGCACTTTATTGCACCTCAAACTCGCGGATTCTAGCGCGGTTAGCGCACTGTGTACTAGAAAAAACATTTATGTAAGCACAAAAATGTAACAACCGATGCATTGTATTTCTTTCATTGTTGTCGCGGAGTTCGAGTTCCGACCACATAAGGAAGTGCACGTTAACAAACCGAAGTCCCACAATCGAGACCGTAGTTTCTCTATTTTCATATGACCTATCCGCCTTGCACTTTCTTTTACATAGTGGAGAATCTCGTTTTCATTTTTATTCACCTTTTGGTTGGTTTTGGTGTTTGTGGCTTTTCGAACTTCAGTGAACAATTGTTATTCTTTCTGCGTGTTCTAAACAAATAAATTAGGTACATTCTACAAACCGGCGTTTTCTTTTCTTCAGAATAATGACGGCTATTGCAGCTCTGTGCAGCTATTGCAACGAAGACGCGTCTGTCGAACACTATACCTCTTGACATGCCGACGTTTTTCCCGACTGAGACGTCAGTCTGTAGAGGTACCGCTTCACAGTTTGGGGATATCCCTAAGAGTGCCGGCTATACTATCGTTCGGGGCATCCGAAACGGTGTTCTGCCACCGGGATGTATGCTCTGCCTTCCTGCGCTACATTGAAAATTCCAAACGATTCTTTTTATGATTACCAATGGTCACCCTCGCTTTGATTTTCCAGTTTTTTTTTTCAAAACTCTTTCCAACCGGTTTAAATTATCTTTTCAAGCGTCTCATGATTTGATAAGAATTTCATTCATTTTAACCATCCTCTGTTGATTGGCCGATCCCCTGATTGGGTATGTACCATATATAAAGGCGCAACAACAACAACAACAACGACATAAGACGCCGAAAGCCCCAGCCGCTAAGGGGATTCGCCCCTAATCTTTTTCAGGAACATTGGAAACTGTGGATTCCGATATGTATATAGTGGACACCTTGCACCTGACAGCGTTGCTAGTCTCGCAGCCAGAGGGTTGACTCGTTATAAACAGCTTTTTAGAGCTTAGTAGGTAAACTGTACCCTGAAATGGGTCTAAATTTGAAATTAGAACTAAGCACCTCCAGGTGCGCCCTGGTTGGCTGTCGAGACTCGCGGTGGTTTGCTGGAATAGTTCCACCAGAGGAATATGCGAAACATGGCCACTGTATGCCTATCTTGCTTTACGTTCCGTATGAACTATAAGATCTAAGGGTGGTGAAAGATAGTGATAGGTGGACGCACGCCGTATACTGACGCTCTGCAATAGGATAGCAGTCGGCGCAGTGCATTTGAATAACATATTCAGACTCTCCAGAATGAGTGGTTTTACAGGAAACGGGTTAAAATAATTGTAAGAAGTTTGTTTCACGCAAAGAAAAAAAAGGTAGTATTACACCACGGTCTTTCTAAGCGCGTGTGTCTTTTGAGAGCTGAAATTTCACACAGGATTGAACTATTCGATCAATAAAGTAGGTAATCAACAATGAATGGCAACGAGAGGGACCAAAATGTTCCTACTGCGTCTTTTTTCGAGCTCAATATAACAGCGGTATTCCGGAAGAGAGCTAATTTAAAAATAAACTAAGCGGAAGTTCTGCGTTTTCCATCCTCTGTTCAGGAGGCTTCACAGATTATTGATTCTTAATGAACAGTAGCTAGGGGCCAGCAGAAAAATGAAATGTAGGGTGAACTAAATTGAGGTTATGAACCATCACCCAGGTGGGAAGCGTGTTGCTAAGGAAATGAGTGCAGAAAAAATAGCGATACAAACGATCAATACTGACTCCAAAGAAATGCTAAAAATGACAGCGCACGTGTGTAACAACCAATGAAGAGAAGCGAAAACATATCAGCCCGTTATTAGGAAGGCGGGCTGGGGCTAGGCATAGCTGCGTCTCTGATATTGTGCTCGCATGACCGCAGAAAAGTAATAACACGTGACCTGATGTGCCGTATGAGAACGAGAAAGAGGACGCCATGACGAGACGACAATTTTAGCCCGGCTTCTCTTTGTGCTATCGTAATCCTCGAGGATGAGATATTATCTTGGGAAGCAACGCGCGCGTGGCTAAAGCACCGATTTCAGTCAGGCATACTCCAGCACACTCATTTCGGAAATTGGAACAGACAGCAGGCGACAAGTACCAATTTGAGCCCAGCTTTACGTTTTAATATTTGTGACTATACGGGCTCATGAATGGCTGTTTGTGGAAAATATTGGGGGCATTGTCGACGAGAGTGTATGGGATTCATGCGAATCGCGTGGTTTGGCAGCGACAGCGTGTGCGAACCCGGATTTAAGGCTATATCAGAGCGGCGGGCGCTGACATATAGTGACCACTTTAGACAAAAATCACGCCACAACCTTTTTCGTGGTTGCTGGTAAATTTAGCAGAAGTATTTTGTTGAGCTTAATGGGCACAAAGTGAAAAGACGCAATGTTTGTACCCGTATAGTGGTGCACGTGCAGGAACAATGAAATAAAATTATTTGGACACTTTCGCAATCTAGATGGGAAGACTATACAAATAGTGGTACTGGTTGTCTTCACTAGCTGTAACTTCGCTTTTCTTGGGTCTGCCCTTTAAAACGATGGTTAAACAGTGAAGCTTTATCATGGGAACTGAGTTAAACCAAAGTCTGGGGGCACTAGGGAAAATGCTGGGGGCACTAGAAAACACACAATCCTTCGAATAAAACAAACTTGTCCTTTGTCTGAATAGCCCGTTTAAGGAAACAAAACTAGAGAACCCTCCAATCACTCCTGCGTTGCTGGCATGCGCACACTGAATGGACTAGAAAGCATCTGTCCGTGTCTAAACCCTTTTATTTAAACAACTATTATAATAAACGCTACAACGCTTGGAATCTGAATGCTTCAACCTAGCTACGGCTATGAGGCAATGCCCCTTCGCTTAAACACATAAAAAATTCACCTGACGCTGCTATATGGTGCGCAGCGAGATCAAAAGGGTAACAGTTAGTCGACTTTGCTTTCAAAAAAGTAAAACAATCACGACAGCAACCAGTATAGCGTCAACAATCTTCACCCGTAGGTTCGACAATTTTGTCTGTAAAAAATCCGAGGAACTTCGCACAAATGCTTCAAACATTCTGCAGAACCCAACGCATACTTGCCCTTTAAAGTTGCAAGTAGTACGCGTACCCGTGCCGCTTGTCCAACATCCAGTGACTGGCCAGACGAAGGGATGAGAACCATAGTTTGCAGTGCCATCATTTAAGGCAGTCGATGTAAAAAATCTGTGTCGTGGCTTGCCGATATCCTTTTCTTCAAGATGTGGCTTGTGTCGCATTTTTTGTGACATTGGGGCGCATAACTTTAAATACACTTCTGAAATGGCGTGTAACGGTACATGCCGGCGGTTTTATCTATGGGTGGCCTCCAAAGGTACGGAGCAATTATACAGCATATATATTGGTCTTTCAATTAACTGTTCCGCCATGTACTTGCCCAAAGTGGTTCTAACGTGTAGGATTTACGGCAGCATTCGTGAGAAAAATACCGAAAAAATAGGGATGGTCAAACCCCATTGCCCGAGGAGGCATCAACTCTTCGATCATGAAGAAGATATCATTCGGAACTAGCTGATAGTGAGCAACATTTGATGCAATGCAAACACGTGAATCAGCGCATCGGACATGAGCGGCGTTGGCGGAGAAATCAAAAGTGAAGATGATTGCGAGGAAGGCGAAAGAAGCATATCGGTGCAGTTGCAGACGTTGACACGTAAGGGGAAGATATTTCAATGAAACAAAAATCAAAATAGACTGCAAATTGAAGATATACAAATTGACAACGTATCTGCTTGCATCACCACAAATATAATCAAAACCTCACTCTCTTTTCTACTCATCTCCTTCTTTCCACTTTAAATGCAAGAAACGTTTGTAAAATTTAAATGGTTTTTTTTTCGTTGCCACCCCTTTCGCCTTGAGTAGGGCGTGACACTTTGATCCCGCCTACCCTTGACACAGTTTTTTACGCGTTGTTTTAAAAGACAGTGTTTTTTCCCGGGTACACCAAGATCTCAATCACGTCGTATTCATCACGGAAGTGACGTTGCCAGAAAAAGTGCCATTGATGCTGCGGCGCCCGGATTCGAGCTCATGCCCTCTCGCCGCAACGGGAGGTACGTGGCGCTCTACCAACTGCGCTGTGAGCAGTGACGTGAGCGGCTACACGAACATGCCTTATGTCTTTTCTTATCACTCCTTCAGATGGTGCTGCCGTCTTGGACAGACGAAGCGAAGTAGCGCATCATGGCGCTAATGAGCGCCGACAGCTGGCGTCTTGATTCCAGCGCCTTCGTGTGTGGAGGACGCGTGTGCATTGAGGCAAGGCTCCTCTGTGGCGTTGTTAACATAACCGTTAGGCTTCAAGCTGCTGTTTCTGTGCATGTCCTTTTTGGTTTTGCGATCCCGGAAAAAAAAACAGTTTTTTTTTGTTTCTTGCGTCTCGGCGTCACTTCGTCTGGCGGGGCCAGGCTCGCGAACCTTTCGCACATGAAGGAGGTTCCTTTAACATTTAACTGCTCCTGTGAAGGCACCTTTCACTTTCGTGTTTCACCGATTCCTATGAAAGAGGGATCAACCGCACTTTTTTCATAACATGTTTAACACGTATGTAACAAACATTCCTATATTATTAAATTAGTATTTCTGTGCTTGTTTTTCTCCTTTCTGCTGACCTTTGTCCCTGTCGCTCACGTAACTCTGAAAAGAAAAGCGTTCTGTCTATCAGAAAGGCCAGCCTAAACGTCTTTTCAACAGCCCCTATGCCGCTTATAGTATCTCACTAGTCCTAGATATATGTTGCACCAGGGGTGGATTTCTCAGTTTGGTCCGTTTCATGTTCTTTTTAAGGTGCCCGTTCGGAGCGTGCCCTGATTGCTGAAAGGAGACGACTGAATATTACGCCATATGATCATTGGTCCAAAGTTTCGCAAGAGCAATTACGTTATGAATGAAACAGACGCAAAATGGACAGTTTTGATATAGGCACAACTCAGCATTCTGTGTCTGTTCAATGGTGCGGGACCCATTTCACTATGATAGCAGATATCATACCGGCATTGAACACGTAGCACGTAGACACAGTCGCTACAGGCACGCAAGTATTCTCTACAAATCGGCGAAAATATAATTTAGCCTGCTATGCCCCCTGTTGTTGTATTGTCCACGGCGATGTTCATCTGAACGGCCAGTGCCGTCCCGTACTAATACTATATAAACTTCCCCATTCGAGTCGCTAATACTGAGTTCTCAAAGCAGTTATGCACGAAGCAAAATTGTTTAGGAAAATAAATGTTCCAAATATGCAAGCTGATATCTGGACTTTCTCGAAAGTGCTCAAACGTTATCTCCTTAGCCAACGCGGCATGCTTATAGGGGGATACGAAAATTAATAAATCGCGACTATATTGCAACGGAACACGCAGGTGGGCAATACCTCATGGCGAAATCAACTACCACCGACGACGACGAGAAGGATGTGGTGGGCACATAGCTCTTTCATTGCCTCTTGTACATAGATCATCCATGCAAATGGACCACTGACCCATCGTACAATATAGTTTCATCTTTGCCTTGTCGCCACATGACAGTATTTTTTGAGGCGCCCTGGTGCACGGACCATTATTCAAATATGCCAAATCTCTGTGCGTCAAAACCCAAGATACACCCAGTGCTGTTGCGACAATTTTGGTGTAACAATACCGCACACAAAAAGAAATATATGGAGCGGCAGTTATGTAGCCCCTGATGCGTGGTTCCTCGAAGTGCGCCCTCGCGAAGTCATCCTCACCTATGTTACTATTGGTTAATGGGTACTTCTTGAGATACCGGTTGTGTCGGCTTCTTTAAAATCAGCCCTGTCCGGCCGTCAACAGCAATGTGCCTTCCTATTGGGTTCAGTCAAGTCAAATAAGGCCTAAATATGTGCAATTGCTGAATAACTAAAGTACTCTGGTGTTTGTGAATATTGCACAGGATGAAGCTAAATAAAAGAATAAGCACACGCTAGACTTCAACTCGGTTTAGGCCCTAACCGTCTTGAAATCTACCGTGTTTTTTGCCCTTGTTTAGTCTCGTCCTGTGTAATGAGCTCCTTAGTTGGAAAAAGCCTCCCGTGCAAATGGTCTTGAAATTGCTCGACTTCAGTAACAAGTTTTTTCTTCTGTGCAAACGGTGCCTAGTTCGCAGATTTATTGAGAATAGTTCGGAAAGAATGCTCCACGCATAAAATATCTGCTATTTCAAAACCTCGTTCTCCCTGATGAGTGCGTTTTTTTTATTCCATACAGCCAGCTTGATCCCATGTTCGGTGTTTGGAAAAAAAATCCCTTTATACTCCTTTCTTGTGTTTCTGCTTCTGAGAATGTAAAAGCTCGGCAGAGAAATACCATTGCGGAAACGCCAGAGCTTCAAAGGGGCTTAGCATCGATGATATCAGCCCATGAAGTTCCCTGGAGTCGTCGGCTTGGTCAAAATTACATTTGGGCTTCCCGGCGAATATTCCTACAAACACCGCCGGCTTTTTAGCCTTTCAGTGGGGCGGTGACATCTAATCCTAATTCGTTTTGAAACAGCCTTAAAACGAAAATTGTGCGCAGGGATGACATCGCTCCTATCTATCGTGGTACTTTTTGTTCAATTCGTGCAGTCGTCAGCGTCTTTCTTAGTGTTGATTCTCCATCTGTTTCCTCAAATTCAATTTGTATGCAGTATGCTCACCAACACGTCAAAATAGGTTTTAGAAACCCCCGGGTATCTGTGTCGCTCTGCTGCTTTTCCCCTAAAAAAAACGTCTCATACAGTTGTGAGACAAGTAGGAAGTTCAATACTGAAATGCATGAAGTAGCCATCTACCAGTGCACATTTTTAGACGACCTTGTAGAACATGTAAATTTTTAACTTGATGATAACACAGTGATTGATATGCGAAACTCGATCTGTTCACCAAATGTTGTGAAGCAAATATCTGATTTAAAGGAATTCTTCTGCGAACGGTAATGGACGTTTTTCTTGTCGGCATAAAGGGAAAACGTAGCGAAGGCACGCGCGTATATTCGCCTAAATGGCAGAAGCTTAACCTTTTTTTAACGCCCGTGTGATGGAGATTTAGGCGTGCGTTAAAGGTCCCCAGTTGGACAAAAGTAATCATAATCCCTTTGCATACGGCGCGCCTCATCGTCTGTGTTGTGGCGGCGCGTCATACCTTATAATAAATCCCAGAATATTAACCTTTTCAGTACCTTCTGCAAACAGTTAATACAGGATATACTATTTCTCTGTATGTATAGGGTCAGCGTGTATCCGCAACAGGGATAAAGGTTATCGCGTCGTATGCTGGGCTGAACACAGATCTGAAATACAAAATTGATTCTCCAGTTCGAAAGTGTCGAGCGTCGAACCAATGAATTGCTTCTGCTGA